>JARVGS010063512.1:0-21687 GCA_031762315.1 Hypsolebias antenori
TTAACACTCAGGTGTTGGACACTCAGGTGTTGGACACTCAGGTGTTGGACACTCAGGTGTTGGACACTCAGGTGTTTTAACAATCAGGTGTTGGCCAATCAGGTGTTTTAACACTCAGGTGTTTTAACACTCAGGTGTTGGACACTCAGGTGTTGGACACTCAGGTGTTGGACACTCAGGTGTTTTAACACTCAGGTGTTGGACACTCAGGTGTTGGACACTCAGGTGTTGGACACTCAGGTGTTGGACACTCAGGTGTTTGCTTCTGGCAACCACTTGGAGAAAACCGTGTTTCCTGATAAAATGTGATTTTTTTTTTCCCAACTGCTTCTGTTTGTCTGAAGAGCTCATAAATGATTTAATAAGTAAACTATTGATAAAGTTTAAAATATAGAAAATTGATACCATACGTTTATTGAAAAAATAAAGACTAATAATAATCTGTTTTTGTTAAAAACTGTATTTTATATGTTGGGAAAATATATTTTACATGACATCTGAAAACTATCGTGAATTAATTTTAATTTTTATTCAAAGTAACAAGTCTTGATTGGCCCTTGACTAGGATCATATTTTTAATTTTGGCCTCCTGTAGATGACGAGCATATATAGAAACAAAAATGCTAATCTTAACGTGCTATATCACCCCAGACAGACACATAACCACTGCTATTATAATAATTTTACTTTATTTGAAACCCTAAAAAATGTCTTAACGACTGAAACGTTCATTTTTCAAACTGTTGCTTTCTTCCTGATGTGTTTCTGCTTGTTGCTTCAGCTTGGCTCCTAAAGTTTAACCCCTAAATACCCTTTTGATGATTTTAGTTGCATGAATTTAGGAAAATATAAGTGACTGAAAGGCGCGGTAAGATGTTCTGCATGGGCATGGGAGCGTGTTTGTTTTAAGGGCAACACTTGACCTCCTCCTCCTCGAGGAGCCATGAGGACACAGTGGAGAGCGGCTCAGGGCTGTCAGTCAGGATTTTTCTTCTTGTGATGCTGCTGCACAAATCAGAACAAACACAGAACATTAAACAATGCTCCGAACCTTTGTTTCCTCCGTTCTTTAAAACAATATAAAAATTAAATAATGCTCCGAACCGTTGTTTCCTCCGTTCTTTAAAACAATATAAATCCACCTTGTTTTTATTTGCATAATGTAGCTTTACTGTTTTATTTATGACCTACTATGACAATTGGTTTCAAGTAAAAATAAGAACAAAAACATAAGTTTACAGGCTGCACACAGGATTGAAAAGAGTTTTCAAATGAGTTGTGCGATGTTTGTCTCTCTTGGTGTTCGTCTCACACAGAATATTGTTTCTTCCACAAAAAGAGAAACATTTTCCTGCAAATGGAACAAGCAGGAAATAATAAATTTAACATGGATTCAGTGTCATTTATTTAATTAAACTGTTTTTAAGTTTTATTTATTTAAGGAACTCGACACCGACAGCTTTCATAAAGTCATGTTGCAATATAAACATGGCAATAAACTTAAAAAAAAGAACTATTGTAATAAAACCAGATGCTGCTGGGACTGCTTTATTTCTTATCAAAAGACTGAATGTGTTACGGCTTGTTTGGAAGGTCTGCAGGAGAAAATATTCTCTGTAGAAGAAACATAACTCAGGTTTGTAAAGTTTCATCTAATTGAAACTACAAGACTTACACATTTACCCACAATGCACATCGACGTGTTTGTAGAAAAACAAATGCACCATATATCTAAAACATCTCCCACTAACTGTCCCACAAGGTGGAGGAAGAGTAATGGTTTGGGCTTGTTTCTGTTCTGTTTCAGTCATTGAGTCGACCCTGAACTCCTCTGTAAACAAAATGTATGAGGCCATCTGCCCAACAGCTGAAGCTTAGACCTGTACTGGGAACCCAGATAGTATGGAGTGAAGCGAGACAGACTCAGAAACAGAGAAACGTTAACAGTATTTTATTTACAGAGCAAACTATCAGACGTACAAGGGAGGCCCTGGAACCTTGGGGGAACGAGGAGAGATGACAGGATGGTGGAGTCCCAAGAGGTGCAAGTTACACGAGGAAGAAGGTCCACAAGGTTTCCAGCCTGACGGAGACAGCACAAGGTAAGTTATTGCACTTATTCACACGTAGAGGCTGGAAGCACAAATAAAAAGTGTAATGATCCAGCGGGGAGTCAATCTCCTCTGCAGCCTTATATACTCCTGGCTCATCCTCAGGGGAATGGGTCTTGGATCTCCAGGGGCTGCAGAAAACCGAACTCTCACAAGACCAAACATGAAATCAACAACAGAGCAGCTGAAAAAGACGAGAATCAAGGTATTGTAAAGATCAGATTAAAATCCAGACTGAAATGCTGGGATGGGACCTAAAGAAAGCTGTGCAGAAAAAACTGTCTGCAACCCTGAATGATCTGAAACAAGACGAGTGGGCCCAAATTCCTCCACAACCTCATGAGACTGATCAGTCCTACAGAGCTACTGCTGCTAAAGGGGGTTCCAGATCAGTTTTCATATTCAGCTTTCCATTTTAGCTTCATTTTTGTTGAGGAAATAAGGACACAATGAAGCATATTGTGTTTCTGTACATTTGAGTTAGATTAGAATAAATTTTAAGCCAAGTGTAGACAAGTTATTTTTTGTATTCTGAAACAAAAAAGATGGACTTTCCTTTTCCCTTCACCGTAACGCTAAAGACACTGAATTCTGAGAGCAATGAAACCTGCTTTATGGAACTAAGAACATTTTAATATTATTTTCTGCTATGTTTTGATTGAAGATTTGACCCAGACAGCTCCAAGGTCACATGTTGCCCACATTCTCTTCCACAAAACTCCTCAACAAAGCAAATCTGTTGGCCACAATCCCAGAACTTTGAATTAACTTGGTTTTGTCTTCTCTGTGTCTCATCACTCTCAAGATGATAGTGCTGATTGGGATTTGTATTTTCAAAGCTGGGGCGGGAAAGCGAGTGGGTGTTCAGGGGTGTGTAGGTGTTTGTACCAGAAAAAGACAATACAATTAAATGATTAATGCACAGCGGGGACACTGACAATTAAAACTATTATAAAATTAAAATGGCATTATGTCACAGTGGAAAGCTGATGATACCCGTGTCGTCTTTTTTAAAAGCAATTTTCATAATTTCAATAATTGAAATTACTGCATATTCATTCATTTATTGGGTGAGGAGGGCTAAGAGCGGCTACTAATGAAATGCAATCATTAGCATCCAAACAAAGTAATTGGGTAGTCTTTTATCCTTGGAGATAGGTGATAAGGCACAATCACCCCGTCACCCCCCCTCCATCAAAACGCAAAAGCAAGTAATTAAAGCACAAGACCAACGCTGCTGCTCTGTACCTCACTGAAAACAGCACTGATTGCCTTGATTAGAGACCTTACTGTACCCTCTGATTTTGTTTATGGATACTCTCTGACATTCTTGGAGAAAAGACGCGTACATGGGTGTGGGCTATGAATTTGTTTTTGTTATCTCTATTTAAAATTGATGGGAAATTCTTAGAATATTTCTTATGTATACTGTACTCTCTGGTGGTACCAAAGGGTCTCCTTCCAGCCTGCGATGGAGCTTGAAGTCTCCACTAAATCCACATTTAGCTCAGTTAGACATCAGCTCCTTGTACATACTTAAGTTAATGGAAAATAGTGCTGCTGTGTGTGACAATTATCAACCTGCTCCAGAGGACAAGGGCAGAAGAAAAGGGAGGCTGGGTGGAGGTGGAGAGGTGAGTCGGTGAAGAAGAGAGAGGTTGAAGTGAGAGGAAGATGTGCGCATGAAGAGTCTTGAGAAAAAGAGCTCCTCCTCACTCGTCTTTCTAGTGGGGACACCATTCTGTCTACCCTTTCCTGGTCAGATCCTCTGTGGCTTTCTGGTTGTTTCTTTGCACCACTCCCCCCACCTCCCACCCCTCTTTTTCACAATCATAGGAGAGCGTCATTAGGCCCTCCTGCAGGGGAGTCAAGAATATAATGCAAGCAGGGCCACCTTCTAAAAAAGAGCACAGTGAAACCTTTTCTTTTCGGGCTGCCCCCTTATTAACAGTCTTAACTGCTACATGTCAGCTGTAAACTTTGAGCTCACCCCATTCTCTGCTTCTGTATCCATCTTTAGCATAAGGTGGTTTTTGTTTCTACCCCTTGTTGCTCAGAGGAGATGGCTTGTTTCTTGCTATTGCAACAGAATGTTGATAAAAGAGTTACCGTCACCTTGACACTACATGTCTGCCTTCTCTAATGGCACTTTGCCACTGTCTCTGCACTCATTGGTTCTGCACCACACCACACTAAAAGGGCCTGCCCACTGCCGGTACCCACTCACACTCAGCTCCGTTTATGGACCATCTTGTTTGTGGTTCTTAAGTGAACTGTTCCAAGGTGATGATTTTGAGGTAAGTAGATGCTGACTGGCCAACAGAGCTACGTCACTGGATGACCCGCCCAGCAATAACCACAAACTACATCTGAACCTCCATTTCCTCTACAATTGTTGTAGAGTGTGGGTTTGTTAGTTTTTTTTTAGCTTTCTAGTGTCTAGTTCAGTTATGGAAGCTCTAAAAATATTGCTGTGGACCAGTGACGAGGTCCAGACCTTTCTGTCTTTATTGGCGGATCAGAGGATTCAGTACGAGCTGGGCGGCGCTACAAGCAATGAACAAATTTACCATGAGATATCAAAGATGATGGTGCAGCATGGCTTCACTTGTATCTATAAGCAGTCTATGGATAAGTTCCAAAAACTGAAGTCAGATTACAGTTAAGATCCCGCCCTAGAAGCGAGGAAACAAGTCACAGTGGCAATTCACCCACACACGTGAAGAACCGATGAGACGAAAACTGACTCAAGTCGCACTTATCAATGGCACAGCGGCCTAAAATGAAAGGATGAAATGAAAACAAAAAGAGCACAAGGGAAGAAAAACCCCTCTTCTTATAGCCTTGGAGCTGAAGTCCACCATTCCATTTTTGAGTAACAGGAGAGCTTTGCAACTCACAAAATCTACACATTTCTCTCTTGCATGCACCTTCACAATTTCTCTCATTTTTTATCCTCTTCACTGTTGCCACTCCTTCTCCACTCCTCCTTCTCATTTGTGCACCTTGGCAAATGGGAAAACTGTCCTTGGTAAGATTCTGTTTTTCAAAGGAATCAATTTTCGTTTGTACACACTTGATCTAACCCTGTGACAGGCATTAAGTGTCTCCTGCCCGATACAAAGGCCAAATGCTCTGTGTGCTGATGGACGCAGCCCATTATCACACGTCCTAACACAGAAAGTGTATTTGTTCACATTGTCATGCATGCACATGAACCACAGGCAGACAAGAATAGATTAATGGGCAAATTGCACACAACACACACGATACATAAACTTATGAGTATATGTACGCAAGGAATCGAACACAAATGCAGACTCTCTGTGTCCTCACCACCACACAAACTGAGATGTCGTGCAGAATACAAGTGGACTGTTTGCAATTGAGATGTAAGACCGTGAGATTTGTGCTGCTTGGTCCAAAGAAATACATTTGACAGGAGTGGTGGTGGGGGTGGGGCGAACAGATCCAACAGAGAAACATTTCCCACCAAAGATAGCTGAATAGTGAGGAAATGTAAAAAAGTGATTAAACAGTAAAAACAAACCCCCCAAAAAAAAAGTTCAAATCTGGTGTAACCCTCTATTTAGAGATCACAGATAACAGATCCAAGGGTACTTAAGGCTAGGGGCCTTAGGTGGGAACCTTATGGACCAGTGTCCAAGTTCGAAGGGAGGTATTATAAATAAGAACGTGTAGTGTGAGAGAATAGCTTGAGACAAGAGATGTGCAAGAACAATATTATTATTTAGAACAAAAATGAAAAATACAAAGTTTACAACTTAACAAGCCGACAGCTGAAAAGAGTCTGTATTTAGTTTAGTACTCCAAATCCTTTAGTTCAGTCTGAGCTCAGTAGTTTGTAGTCTTTAGTCGTTAGTCTGTCTTTTGGTTCGTTCAGTCCATTCGTGCTTCCAGTTCTGGTCTTGTTGAGTGGTCACCACATTGTAGGTTCGGTGGTGATGAAAGAATGCTGTCCTTCGATCAAATGTCTGGGCTCTGCTCACCAGCTCCTTTAGGAGACAATTCTTCAGTTCATTTGGAGGTTTTCTGAACCAGTAAAAAAAAAAAAAACCTAGCCAAGATGCTGCTCCAGTCTAGCACAGTAGGAAACATCACACCACTGCTCTGCTCCGTCTTTCAATGTAGCATTTTTCCCTCTGCTCAGAAAGACTGCTAAACTACAACGAGGCTGGTGCACACAGGTATGGGCGGAGCTCATTCATAAATAAAAAGAGAGTATTGATGCTTCCTCTTATTAAAATAAACTTTTTCTATGTAAAATACATGTATCAAAATAAATATGGAGAGACGTAGAGCTATTTTCTCTACCAGGTTTCACTGGGTTCTTAGTTCATATCTTAGATCTTATTACTGTTTCTCTTTTACATTTTATTGTTGGATGTAACTGGGACCCTGTGAACATAATCTTGTTCCACCACATGTGGTGGAACGACAATAAAGAAACTCTGACTCTGACACTGGTCATTAGGATAATATATTAAAGTTGAAATGGAAATGTAAGCGTTCTTCAGATGTAATGCCACAGATTCAAGCAAAGATGTTACATAACGTGCTTGAAAAATGTGTTGGGAATGACTCTTAGCTACTACCACACTAAAGTACAGCTCAATTTGTGTATAACTGGTTGAGTCAAAAAACATTTTTTTCTGTTTTCTAAGGTCTAAGATTGTGGTGGACCTCTTGGAATTGGATTATCTCAAAAAATGAACAAGTTGTAGATGAACATCTAAGGAATACGTTCTTAAAATTTTCATTAAAACCTATCCAGTATTTCAAAATCTATATTTGCTAACAGACAAAGTTGAAGCCAACAGTTAATAAAGTTTTAAGCAAAAATACTGTGGAAAGAGTTTATTTTATGATGTTCAGCTACTACTACACTGATTTTAAGCTCTATATCTGTACAACTTGTTGAGTTAAATACATTGTGTATTTTTTAAGGTCAGTTGACTGTGGCAGCCATCTTGAAAGGACCCTGTTAGATTTACTATTTTACACCCAATGATAACTTTCTGAATTTCTTTTAAAAACAGCACACGATGGATGGATGGATGGATGGATGGATGGATGGATGGATGGTCACTTCAGTGCCTGCACACAGTCATGTTAAAATCAGTAGAAATTGTTGAAAGAGAAATTCAAAATATAGAATGGTATTTAAAAAATCCTACAGATGACTACATTATATTTTGTGGATTTTATTATAAGAATTAGCAATTTCAACCTATTAAATACATTTAGAAATGTAGTATTTTGGAATAAAACCGTCAAACCAGTGTAAAAAGTTTGTCTCTGAAGAGGAGACTAGTCTCATTGCCCAGAAAAATATATATATATTTTTAAGTTTTTTCATCCTGACTTTTTTCTTTACCTGTCTTTCTCAATACTCTTTAATTGTCTGTGATTTCTCTCTTGTTTGTGTGCCTTACAGTGAATACAAAACCCCAGTGAGTCCTGAAAAAGGCAAAGAAATGAGAGGAGAGGCTGGAAAAAGAGGAGAAATAGGAGACGGAAGAATGTGTTTGATTAGAGCAAGTTTGCTTGAGCTCCCTATTGTGTTTCTTGTGGATGTGTGAATGTTACAGCGACCAGAAAAGCTAAGAAAAGACCGGCATGGGAAACATGCACGCTGACATTTCTTAATCAAATATGACAATCAGGGGGCCAACCAACAGCATACCATTTGCAATCCCTTTTAATTCATAATCAAAAGCTGAGCAAATGAGGAAGAAATTGAGAAAGACTGAAAAAGGGGAGGGAGAGCGAGGGAAAAGGAAAGAGATGCAGGTCATTACATCTCTTTTTACTGGCCCGATGAGAGCAATGTCGAATTAATCAGAGGCCATTAGGCTGTATTTACTTACCACGGCAGGGGCTCTGATCTCTCTCCATCTTTCTCTGGAAACGAACCCTGATATGATCCTACCCTGCTCCAACCTCATGACAGAAGATGGAGCAGGACTAAGAATAAGGGTATAACGAGAGCGATCCACGCACAACAGTGTGTGTGTGTGTGTGTGTGTGTGTGCGCGTGCGTGTGTGTGTGAGAGAGTGGAAAGGAGTGTATGTGATTGTGTGTATTCCAGGACATTATGTTGCATCATGTGAGTGTTGTATGTACCAAGGAGGTGCAGAGAGGAGCTGGAGAGATGCTCTTAAATCAGAGTGTGTAATCCCCTGTGGGGTCAGCCTGTGGCCTCTGATGTTGACTCACAACTCAGGCTATCACACATCTCTCGCTCTCTCCTAATGCACTGCTGCCATTACTCACCCAGGTCCTGCCAGCACCTAAATTTCTCTAATAATGCCTTCGTGTCTGTGGCACAAACTCTGTGCAATTTCAAGAAAATGGGTATCAAACCTTTCTGAAAGCATATGTTTTTACCATACCACATTTTTTTTCATATTTAATCGATTTCCTGTTATTGCTGGAAAAAAATTCAATGTTTTCATAGTTTCATAAAACAAATTATTTTAGTCCCTAATAGTATTGTACTGTACTAAATAATGTCCTAAAATACCAGAAACTATTTTAAAATGCATGCATACATGCCACAACACAATAAAACGTAAAATGTGCACATTTGTTATAATTAAAGACCTAGCATTCCTTGAAAGTATCATGCATATTACCAACCAGCTTTCATGGCTGAGTTTTAGACTAAGACTATCTATTGTTAAGAAATGATGGAGTTGTAGCCAATTTACTGAAACCTTTGAGAATAAAAAATACAAATATGTTCAAATCTCATGCTATACTGAAGTATCTTGGATTACATTCCGTGATCTATTAGTGCTTGGAATCTGTATTGTAAACGGTAAATGGACTGTACTTGTATAGCATCGTCCTATCTTATCAAGATACTCAAAGCATTTTACACTACAATCTGTGTCCTCATTTACCTCCACACACATAGCACTCTACTATACAAAGAATAATCAGTGCTTTAGATCACATTCATACACCGATGGGACACACATCGGAGGCAATTGCTCGGATGTGTGCTACTGGGGCCCCACCCAGATGACTAACCTGGAGGAGGGGTTTGTCTGAGCACCTGGTGACCAGGCCTCTACCCATGCGGTTCAGTCAAGCTCAGTTGAGTTATGTTAGTTTGCCTTCCTGTGGGCCCAGCACCTGCAGAAAGGTACGAGTTGGGTTCATAATGCCATGAGTGGTAGCCAACGGTGGGGGCCTTGGCACTCTGACCCTGGTTTACCAAAACTGTTTCTTGGAACATAAAGTAGAATGTCACCTCTTTGATGGGGACGGAACCTTGTGTGTAAGGTTGAGAGGTACTGACAAGATATAGTAGTTGGGCTCACCTCAACAAACTACATGGGTTCTGGAACCCACCAATTCCCTTGAGAGGGGTTGGACCTTATTCCACCCTTGAGTTGCCCATGGTGAGAGATGCCAGGCTGGTGTGGGTCTACTTATATTCCCCTGGCTTGTTTTCCTCTGTAGAAGAGATGGTAGTTTTCCTACACCTTCAGGTGGAGTGATGGGCTCTGACTGTTGTTTGTGCCTATGCACCAAACAGTAATTTAGAGTACCCAGCCTTCTCAGAGTCTTTAGTGGGGGGTGCTGGACGTTGCTACAGCTGGGGACTCCTTTATTCTGTTGGGGTACTTTAATGTTCACATGGGTAGTAGTGTCATTGTGACATGAAGAGGTGTGATTGGGAGGAACTGCTTCTCTGATCTCAATCCAAGCAGTGTTCTCTTATTGGACTTCTGTGCTAGTTATGGTTTGTCCATCATAAACATGTTCAATCATAAAGGTTTCCATAATGGCACATAGCACCAGGACACCACAGTGTTCAGATCAGTGATTGACTTTTTAGTTGTCTCTTCTGATCTGTGACCATGTGTTTGGACACTGGTGAAGAGAGGAGGTGAGGGGTGAGATGAGATGGCAGGAGAAGAAGCCAGAAAGATCTAGTGAGGGTTTGCTGGGAACACCTGGCAGAAGAACCAGTCAAAAGGATTTTCAACCCACACCTCCAAAGGGAAATTATCAGCCATTCAGTCCTTATACAAGTGGTGCGAGAGTTTGGTGTGTACTGTCTGCGATAAGTCAGACTCCTTTAAGGTGGGAGTTAGAATCTGCCAGAACTGCCCATTGTCACTGATTCTGTTCACAACTTTTATGGACAGATTTCTTGCTGCAGCTTGGTGGCAGAGGGAGTCTGGTTTGGTGGAGTCTAGATTCCATCTCTGCTGTTTGCGGATGATGTGATCCTGTCGGTGTCATTGTGCCGTCATCTCCAATTCTCACTGGAGTGATTTCCAGCTGAGTGTAAACCAGCTGGGATGAGGAATGATGGGATGAGTTTGAGATTGACAGACAGATTGGTGCAGCTTCATGCAGCAGTATTGTGAACTCTGTGCTGGTCCTTTGTGGTGAAAAGGGAGCTGAGCTGTAAAGTGATGCTCTCTGTTTACCGGTCAGGCTATGTTCCTACCTTCACCTACGATGCAGTTAACTTTGTCAGCCATAGTTGAAACATTAATAAACCTTGACCAAAATTCCCTGACAATTTGTGCTACAAGCGTAGAAGCAAATATCAAAGAAAGGTTTACAAGACCGTAGTGAGACCAGCTTATGGTTTGACGTCAGTGGCACTGACTAAAAGACGAGAAAGAACTGGAAGTGGCAGAGCTGAATATGTCAGTATTCTCCTTTGGAGTAACGAGGATGGAAACAGTTATGAATAAATCATCAGAGATACAGCACAGGTTGAACAACTGGGAGATAACATTAGAGAGGCCAGGCTTAGATGGTTTGGACATGTCCAGAGGAGGGACAGTGGGTATACTGGTGAAAGTATGTTTGAAAAGCAGCTTCCAGGAAAAAATACAAAGAGGAAGGCCAAAAAAGAGATACCGGTATATGGATGTAGTTAGAGAGAATATGAAGACAAAGGATACAAAGGAAAGAGGCTTGGCTCTCTCCTTCTCTGGAGTTGCATGATGAGATAGTCGTCAGGTGGGTGTGGGGACACTAAAAGCTCCTGGCAGAGTGCTTCTGAGTTGGTTTTTTCTGGTGAATGAGAGGGTTACCTCTTCACTGCTTTGAGCTCCAAGTGGAAAGGGTCCTGTCTGTTGTGTGTGCATGACAGTTTAGCTTACCCAACCTTCTTGGAGTTTCCGGATGCTGTGCTGAATGGGGCATATCTGTCTTGGCAATGATAGACTCACATGGAGGGGAGTGATTGCGATGAACAGCCTCCCTGATCTGACCATTGTTGTGTTATTGGCATTCTGTGCTCAGCTGAGGTGTCTATAACAAACACAGTGTTTATCTTGCTTAAACATGTGGTGCAGTAACTAAACATGTCTCTTTGATGTCCATCTCTATTCAAATTCTTACCTGTGGGCAGAAGAACTGGACCCAGGATACAAACAACTAAATGGACTTTTCTGCAGGGTGGCTGAGTCTTAGAGATAAGGTCCATGTCCAAGCTCCATCTTCTGCTCCTCTACATCAAAAAGTGTCAGTTGAGGTGTCTCAAGCATCTGATTAGGATGTCTCCCATTGAAGGTTTTCACCCTGGTAAGACATCCCATGGCAGACCAAGAACTTGATGGAGAGATGATGTATCTTTTCTGGCCTAGGAACATCTTGGGACCCCCCAGGAGGAGCTGGAGTGTGTTGCTGGGTAGTATGATGTGGGGGGGGTCCTCAAAAATCTATTAATTTCAAAACCTGAGTATCAATGACAATTGAACCCAGGCAACACACAGACAGATGCAAAAACAGTGTTGTCCTGTTGTGTTTTAGTAGCAGATGATAATAGTCACATCATACCCACAGGTCACATGTGAGTTTGTTTTATTACAAGGGGTTAAAGTTGTTGGTTAATTAGTGAAGTTGTGTGTAGAACAGTGTGTTAATATAAATTCATTGGGAAAGTGAATGTTACAGAAGAAGCAAATGGCCTCAGAACTATTCTCAACTCTTGTAAGCCTATAACAAGTACAGAGCTTATTTTGATCGAAGTCTAAACTGAGTTTAAAGCAGATATCAACTATTATTTGAACGTTTCTGTAATGCAATGCTTTTCATCTCTTCCCCTCATTCCGCCTGTAACCGAGCTGTCTGGATGACTGCCTCTCACGTCTGAATGTCAAGTGATGGAGGTCACCCATCTGCTGGGTAAATACGATGCACCGAGCCTTTCACAGAGAATGGGATTGTGTGGAGGTGTAGATGGGTTTGTATGTGCTCTGCAACATAAAGGCTATGAATTAACAGTGAAATAAGGTCACCTTGAGGACTGCAGGGATCAATTTAACTGGCACAGTCACCGAGGAGGGGTGAAGTTGGATTGAGTGTTGTTTGCAAGCAGCAGCCAGAAAAATTTGTCTTTCAACACCTCTGTGCTTTAGAAAAGTGTTAATGTGCTTCTAACCATTTATATTCAGCGAGGATTCTCAATTTAAGTCTTGGGTAACAAGCCTTTGTATGTGGAATAAAATGTGGTTGGTAAAAGTAAAAAAAAAAAAAATGAGTGCAGGAACCTGATTCTTCAATATTAGTGTGGTTAAGAAGTATTTATATTTCAAACTGTTTCTCATAAAAATGAGTGATGTTTATACTGTGGTTAAGAGTATTTTGCTACTGGAATAGATGCTTTCTAAACTTTTTATGACAAAAGTTGTTAGTTTCACACTTTTTCAGATATACACACAGGCATTCGCTCATTACTTGAGCGAATGCCCTTTGCTCCGTCTTTCTTGACAGAATTTTAGACTGAAATAATAATATGTTGAGAAATGACACAATTATAGTTATTTTGGTCAAACTTTGTAGGTGGGGAACCCTCAGGGCCTTCAGAGCCTTTAGAAAAGGCCTAAGAATTCATCATACATGAAATGTTAATTTAAATTTGATATTATTTTTCAGTGTTATTTTTTTCTTTCATTTTCAATTTTTTTGTAAAATCATGAAAATGTAGTGCTGAAATCAGAAGTTTTAAAAATGGCATCTCCAGGCTGAACCTTGGTTAAGACTTCTCTGTCTGGAGAGGAGGCTGTAGCTCAGTCAGAGGCTCCAGGATGAGTTTGATTAGTGAATGATGAAAACATTGACCAGTCACAATGCTGCTATAGAATGGGTGGGACACATGCAACCTTAGGCCTTCGGGAATCCCCAGCAGGCGGTCATGTGACACGTTAGAAGAAGTCCTGGTGGAGTCAAACATGAACAACGGGGCCAGCTTGTTAGCATCACCTTTTGTGGGGTGATCTTTCACAGAAAACATTTGATTCCAAGCAGGAAGACCCACTCCAGGAGTGAAACTGAGCGAAGTAAAAGTGTGCTGAAAGACGACTTGGAGTGGACCTTTATCTGCGACATGCGTGGATGATTCATATTTACTTTGTTGTGTTTTTAGTTCATTTTCAGCTGGCTGAGTATTAATACATTTTGTTGTTGGAGCTGCTTCTTTTATTTTATTTTATTTTGTTTTGTCTTTCTACAGACCACTCATCAACCAAGCTAAACTTGTTCTGATGGAGTCAGCACAGCAGCACATCTCTGTGAGTTACAGTGAAGTCGAAACGTTTTGGGACGCCGAGTGGATCATCAGGTGGATCCGCAGCATCACAACAGATTCAGTCTCCTAACAAGGTCAGAAATGTGATTCTGAACTTCTTATTAGTGTTGATGCGTTTCTGGGAAAGCAGCAAGACACATGAGGCAAAATAAATGTTTCACTTCTGTAGTTGATGCATTCACGTGCAACCTGTAAATTTGAAAATCCACTCTGAAATTGTAGTTGCTCTAAAAAAAAAAAAAAAAAAAGTTAAATATCACATTTAGGTTCATGTTGATAATTTCAACATTACAGTTCAGATTTTATTACATGATGATACTTTGCAGATACAGTGAGTTCTGTGGGCTACTGTTAAATTTCAGTCTTGATGACTGAAATTACATGTTGTCATTAAACGCACTGTAGAGACCGAGTGCAACATTTATTTAGTGAGCTGCAGGGGCTGCTGGGTAATACTGGGACATAATTAGTGGACTTCTTCAGGTGATGTGTTCAGGTGAGTTGTCCATGTTGGTTCTGTTTAGTGTCGGGTTGGCGTTAATGTTCAAGCTGATGTTAGTGTGTGTTAAAAAAAAAAAGACAAACAACAAATTGTGATTTGCAGCGTCATAAAATGCAAGTTGAAGGCCCAGCATCTGTTGTTGCAGTTCACCTCTAAAGCTCCTGCTGCAGTTACCACCAGGTGTGTTCACATTTAAAATACGTGCTGGTGATGAGTCTCTGCATCTTCCATGTCAGTGTTTAGCTGAACTTTCTAAAGTAGAGCGTGTTACAGCCGCTTTGTGTCGGCTAAAGCCAATCTTTATCGACAGCCGTCTCACACTCAGTCGTCTCCTAAAGTTAATCAGTTGCAAATAATTATTAGTTTCTAGGAGTTTTATTTAAATTTGTTCAGTGTTTTTAGTATTTGGTTACACAAAGAGAGAGATACAGGCAAATACTTTATCACACTTCATTAGTCTGTAGCGCACAATAATACGTTTTACTTTGCATTGCGCCATCGATTAAAAAATATCTTTGCAGTTGTTTTTCATTTAATTATTTAATGTTTGTACATTAATAAAGTTTGCAAGAAAGCTTTCATTCAACTTTCTTCCATTCAAGTGATCATCATATTCAGATTTCATGTAAAAACTCACAACAGATGTGTTGATGAAGTTTAAAGTACTTTTTTATATATTATGGTATAAATGTTTTTACTGAAACTATACAATCAAAGGCATTCTTAGTCTCATTTGTACAAAAAAGTGCTTTTTAACTGTTTTATTTTGTGAATTGAAAAAACAAAATATTTAAGTGCTGAAGAAACAAACCTGCTTTTTATGCAATCAAACCAGATGATGGAATATTCTTAGTACAAATGAACATTTTGAATTACATGATGAGCAATACTGTTTCGTTCTACTTATATTATAATTTTTCATGATTTTTCCCTCCACCTGCCTTTGTGTGCAGTTGTGGCGACATGTGTTGTTCATGTCCTGGGCAAATTATTCACTTTCAGTCCCAGCATTCCTCCACTCCTCTGGCACACCCAACAAACACACAACAATGTGGACTAAATGACTTAAGTGTTCCTTTTGTTCTTTGCCGTGTAAATCTTTTCTGCTTGCTCTTTCTCTCCCAGCACAACCTCCTTTGGTGGTGAGCTGCGTTAATCTAAAGTAAACACCGTTAGTCGTTTGCTCCTGTCGCCCACAAAAAGTTTGCTGCAGCCCCTTTGTCTCATTATCCATCCATCCGTCCATCCATCCATCCTTCCATCCTTCCATTATCAGTTGTTTGAAAAAGGTTTGTGCTGTGATGGCGTGGTCAGTCGGAGCCGGAGACTTTGATGTGCTGCCTCATTGAAAAGATCTGACCCCTGAGGTCTGACCCTGAAATTGAAATTTCAGGAGGGAATCTAACAGTGTCACTTTAAAGCACTGTACTTTTTCCAGCAGGGCTTTAGTTATGAAATAAATAAGGGAATATGGTATGGTTTCAAATGTGTTGTCAGTTTACAAATTAGCAGTTTCCTCAAAATAGTCATTCCTCTTATACTCTTTATCATCACCTAATAAAAATAAGAAACGTGACTGTGTTGTCAAAATCCTGCTTTATTTGTGACTTTATATAAACTGGTGCAAACATCCAAAGTTAATGTGATGATGTGACAAGGGGTGAAACATCAGGTTTGTCAGTTTGAAACAACATATTACAGTGTGAATGCAGCCATTTAGAAGTTGGGATTTGTGTAAAAGTTAGGAACAGTTTATTGTTTTGACAGCTCTTTGACCTCAGATTATAAAAAACTGAGTTTTCATCTTTAAAGTTTCAGATTGAAACAACTTCGACAAACTCAGAAGTTTTACTGAAGTAAATCTGAACACTATTTTATACAACTTTGCACCTGTCAGTTTTGAATGACACAGTCATTTACAAGGAAAGTTTTGGTTATTTCCTAGCATAAGTTGCAGCTGCAGCTAGCTGTAGCACTTCTGGAACAGCCTGGGTACATCCAGCAAGAATATTTCTGCAGCTTGTAATGCAAAACTGACAGCTATGTAAAGATTAATTTTATTTCATGTACTTTACATTTATTTCACTTTCAGTGCATTATTTATTTCACTGAAGAGAAGGAAGCTATGCAGTGGAGGAAGAGGTTAGCCAAAACTAAACAGGACAGTGAGAGGACTGAAGAGAATAAAGGAGAGCAGATGCAATGTAGAGCAAAGAGGGAAGTAGCTAAGGCAAAGAAGAAGGAGAATGATGAGTTGTCTGGGAGGATGGACACTAAAGAGGGCGAGAAGGACTTGTACCGATTGGTGAAACGGGGATCAGGCTGGAAAGGATGTGCAGCAGGTTAGGCTTGTTAAGGATAGGAATGGTAATGTTCTAACAAGTGAGGAGAGTGTGATGGGACGATGGAAGGATTACTTTGAGGAGCTGATGAATGAAGAGAATGAAAGAGAAGAGTAGAGGTCACAGAAAATGGACCAGGAAGTGGGAAAGATTAGTGAGGGTGAAGTCCAGAAAGTATTGAAGAGGATGAAGAAGAAGAAGCTACTGGTCTCTGTACTCGGTCTGAAAACAAAGTATCAGGACACTCGTACTGTATTCTAACTAGCCATTAGCTTTTCAGTCTCGCTGAGCTCAAACTCTTATATTTAAACTGAGATCTTTACAACAACTATCAATTGTTCATAATATTTCCAGGGAAGCCAACTTTAAAATATAATATGAGAAGACTTTAACAAGGATTTGTTTGTCTTTGTCATGTTTTAGTAATATCATTTTAAAAATCTCAATTGATTCTATATTTTTGGTGTGTTTTGGCATGTTTTACTTTGACTCAAAGCTCTCCAAACTTCAGCTGCATGTGATTACTTTACATGTGCATCCAGACAGACTCTAAAAGACTGAAATGTACTTGTTAATTTAGCATCCCTGACAAACACATCCAGACGTCTGCCTCCGCCATACAAATATGACTGCAGCTGTACTGTTAAAAAAAACAACTAAACAACTGCCGCCGATTCCTTCTGGAACGTGTAATTTCCTCATTTAGCTCCCGAGCATTTGCCCGACACCAATTAGCACAGGCCCTGACCTCAGACGGCTGTAGCATGAGATGCACCACGTGGTGCACCTCAATCAGTCGCTTCCAGCCTCTTTTCTGCTTTGCAGCCATTAAATCATTGACATATACATAATTCATTCGCCGAAGATTTGACGGTTTGTTATAAATCCATCTCTAAGTCTGAGAGTATGATTATATGTCAGCTTCAAGTTTATAAAAATAGAAAAATGGACTGTCGTTTTCCTTCCATCTGCATAACATCCTTCAAGAACCCTTGTTTTATACAGTGACTGTTAAAGGAGAAATTCTGTTTTTTATGCTTTTGTCTTACTGGTCAATAAACATTAGTAACATTAAAACTGATTGACAGGTGATGATCAATACACTGTGTTGCTCTTCTTTGAACTCATGTTAAAAATACAGAAATTAAAGACCTAGTATTCTTGAAGGAATGCATGTCACATATTTTAAACATTGTATCCGTTTTGGTTAAACTTGTAAAATACCTCATGCACAAACTCATCTGATGTCATGGTCGGTGAAATGTTGGACCCAAGAAGAAAACCATTGAGCTGAACCGTCCAAGTGTCGAGCGTTAATGGTTAATGACAAAGTTTCAGGCAAAGCTGTTACCCAGGTGGATCTGAACACACGTTAAAGATGACTCGGCTACGATCACAACACGTTTAGCTCAGTGTATTCATTAACTGTGGTGGACATACTGTATTACATAAGTTCATCAGTTGTAGATGTCCTTCAGATGATCATTCTCAGAAAGTTTAATCATAATCTATCCAGTGGTTCTGCTACAGGTAGAAACAACCCCCCCCCCCCCACACACACACACACAGGTTAAAACATGGTCATTGTTCTGCATTCAGCAGCTGATATAAACCAAATTACATTTCTGTTTCGTTTGGATGAATGATGCAATCCCAGATCTTACCATCGGGGGGTGGGGTCTCACCAAAGTGCTGAGGATTTGGTTTGAGATGAGGTGAAGCAGAATCAGGGTATTTAATGTCAGGTGATGGAAATGAGTGTGTTGAGAGAGAAGGATAACAGAATGAGATGCTGAGCTGTAATTCCTGTTAAAAAAGATTAAGTTCTTGTAAATGTCAGAGCTACTTCCAGTAAAAGTGGCTGACATGTAACTTCCTGTTATTCTAGTAAAGCGTCATTATGGAAAACACACATTCCATGGACTCACATTGAAGTTGGTCACTGGGCATTTATTGTTGTCTTCCACCACCAAAGCAACAATTATTTTTCCTGTGTGTTTGTCTACAGCGTGAACAACATGCATCACAGAGTGGGTTTTAATGAAACCTCCAGAAAGTGATCATTTACAACCGGTTAGCTTCTGCAGTCAACCTAATTCAAGATGGCCGCCACAGCTAATGAGCCCTATCGAACACGAGACTGGGTGTAACTCACTGTTGTACAGATTTTGAGATTTGGTGTGGTAGTAGCTGAGACTAGTCCTATTCAGAGAGCTCTACAGATTTTAGTTTTGACATTAGCTGTTGGTATCAACCCTCAGTCTGTTATGAAAATGTCCTGAACACTGGCTGGAGTTTAATGAAACTCTTAATTATTAATTATTAATTATTGGTTGTGCATCTGCACTTGATGAACTTTTGGAGTTGACCCCATTCGAGATGTCCAGTCAAGCTGATCAACATGCGCCATCACAGAAATGGCAACAACCCGTTGAACTGCACAGATACTGAGCTACAACAGTGTTGTGGTAGTTGAGTCTCATTCACAACACAAACGTCAGGCGCTAACGAACTGCACGACACTTGGCAACAGGAAGTGGAATCTTACAAAACATTATTCACAAGGTCTGACTGAAACAACTTTGTCCCCTCCCTAAAGGTTGTTGCCCAAAACTGGTGCAGAAGGCAGCGGGCGATATGCATTCCCTCAAGCAGCGCCATGACTTTGTGTGTGAGTTACTTTGATGTGTTTGCACCATGTTCACAGACTTTTGATGTATATTTTTCATGAGAACACATTTGCAAAAGAAGCACACTTGGATAAGAAGTGTGTGTCTGTGTCCATTTGTGTGTGTGTGCAGCCTGCACATGTCTCTCCTCCTTGACGTTGTCTGTGCACCCCACCAGGCAGCTCTTGGCCTCCTCCTTTCTTTTGCTAAGAAACCATCCATTCTGTGTGAGTAATCAGAGCTGTGCCTCCAGGAGCCCAGCCAAGCCACTCATCCTTGGGCTGCTCAAGAGCTGCTTTAATTAACCATCATACCACAGATGGGATCGATTTTTTTCTCCCTTTTCCCCCTCCACCCCTTCTATCTCCCTCTTTCTCTACGCCTCCCTCTCCCTTCTATCTCTGCTGCGTCTCCTACACCCTTTTCTCTTATACACAAGTCCTATAATTGCACTGGAACGATGCCAGCGCCAGTCGGGTCCCAGACTCTGGGCCTCTCCTTCTGTTCTTCTCCTCAGACCCTAGCCTCACCTGCTCAATACCTTATTAGTGTCAGGGTCTGTAGAGAGTCATTGCAGATTAACTAAAGAGATGTGAGATTGATTTCTGCCCCTGCAGATAAAATTGAAGTTTTCTTTTCTGTGTTTGTGCACATTAGTGTGTGTGCTCATCAAAGAGCTGCAGCGTGAGAAAAAGAGGAAGGATAGTTCTGAATAAAGGTGTAAATGTACGCCCATTCTTTTAGCCTTTCACCTTTCGTGCATGCTGTTTGTGTTAGTGCATTTCTCTTCTCCAGCATGTATGAGGGTTTTTGAAATGAGGGTTTGCTAATTTGCTACTGGAAGACCCACTTGAGCCTCTGCCTCTCACAACAAATTAATCCCCCCTCTTGCTTTACCTTCATTGGTTTTCATGTGGTGCAGTGACGGCACTGGAGAGCCCCGTGTTCCTCAGTGTGAGGCCATACCCATCCACATACACTCATAAAACATTAATAAAATAAATGCCTAGCGTTCCTTGAAGGGATGCACATGGCCTGCCGCCTTTTAGGCCAGACTTTTAGCATTACCTGCATGGTGTGTTGGGATGTGTGTTGCACCAAACTGTAGCTCAGTATCTGCAGAGCTCATTTATTTATAGCTGTTTTTATGTGGACTCGTGTGGATTAGCTGGCATCGTACAGAAAAGACACATTCAGACACAAGCAACATCATGATCGCCCTTTTGCCTTCAGCGATGATAAAAACACAAATCTGTTCGATCTCCAACAAAGTGACGTCTACATGTGTTGAGGTCTCACTAGCAGCAGTAAGGAGACATGGTTTGTTCAGAAGTGGATGAATTTGTGTTGGAGGGGCGGTGGTGACAGCAGGCATGTGTGTGTGTCGAAACGTGTGTGTGTGTGTGTTACTGTTTCAGTTTGGTTAAATTCAGCTCAGCTTAGTTAAATAATGCCAAGGAATCTCAGGACACTTTACAAAAGCATTCACTTATAATAAACAAAAAAAGCCAATTAGTAAAAGTTATCTGGAAGCCAGCAGATCGAATCAGATATGCACGTTGGCGACAGTGGGAATAAATGACTCCCTTCCATTTACCTTGACAGGATCGAGTTTGAGAGGACAGGAAGGAGTGGTGCAGGTGTATCCAGCGAGGTTAAGTCAGGTCCTCTGGACGGAGTTTCAGTGTTTTAACTGTAACAATCTGCTCACGCTCGACCCATCCTCCATTCAAACCAAGGTGCGTTCACCATTTTGGACGAAGCTGTTGTCAAGGTCGAGACTGAAGAGGCTGCGCACGGTCGTCTCGTTGAAATACACAGAACCGTGCCAGCTGACCTGGTATGGAAGCTACAGAGGATTTAACGAGCACATGTCCGTTCATGACTGTCGTGTGACCAGGACCTGAATCTTCTCAAACAAATGACATCATTTGGAGTGTTTGATAGAACAATCACCTGATTTATCACAACTGGTAGATCAACTTACCACTAAGTAATAAATGTTTTGGGTAAGGGGCCAGGTTTAGGCCTAAAGTGTGAAATAAATGTTGGACAGAATTAAAGTAAGAAATGAACAGATAATGGTTAAATTTAGAGGTTACACAAATGAAGTCAATACGTCCATCATCTTTACCCGCGTCATCCTTTTTGGGTTGCGGGGGTCACTGATGTCCATATCCAGCAGTCACTGTGTGAGAGGCGGGGGACACCTGGACAGGTCTCCAGTCCATCACAATGTCCTGATAAGAATAGAAGCGCAAAATTTTGTGTATGCATGTGTGTTTGCAGGAGGTTGGGGTGGGGGAGGTGGGGGGGGGGGGTTGTCCTCGAGGCTCAATGAGACTAGCCTGTATAAATAAAGGATGAATGAAAGAGAAATTTGTCAAAGGAAAATCTGTTACTGTTGTCATCATTCTTAGTTTGTAGCCAGGTCTCTCTTGTAAATGAGTCCTCGAGGCTCAGTGAGATTAA
>JARVGS010063539.1:0-12342 GCA_031762315.1 Hypsolebias antenori
GACGTCACTGGGGCGGCGGTCGTAAACGCGAAAAAACGGGAACCGAGCCGGTCGTAAACCGAGGACAACCTGTATATATATTTATATATATAGCATTCCTACTTCTCTGACTTTCACCTATAGTGGGTGTGTATGGAACGTAAACCCTTCGATAATTGAGGGACTACTGTACTGGGTTAAAAATTGTGTGGTAGTAGCTAAGAGTCATCACCAACACATATTCTGAGTGCTAACAGCTCACACAGACAAGATGACAGGTGATATGCATTCCCTGTAAGGAATGCTAGTTTCATTGTTAAATGTCTTTAAAATTAGCAGCATGAAAAAACAAGTCACCAAAGTGCTCAGAAATGTTACCACAATTATTTCCCCCATAACTACACCAACCATTTCAGTCTAAACCCCTTTCTAAGCCATTGGCACACATATTACCCTCTTTAATTAGCAGGTTGAGTCAGAAATGCTTTTATTAGATCTGCTAGCTGTCCTCACCAGTGCGCCGGGGCTTCGGCAGACCACACACAAACTCACAAACAAACACATGCACGGAGGTTTGCATGGTTTATCTTTGTCAGGTGGTTACGAGCTCAACATGTTCCGGTTGGATTTCCCCTCCAGTGCCACCAAACCTGATCAGCAGAGGGTCATTCTTGCACAAAGCTAGCCATACCTAACTTGAGTGATTTATTGGCATACAAGTGTTGGAATGGTGCAAATTTTAAAGCGTGGCCAAGTTGCGGGTCCAGTTTTGTGATGATAGCAGGGTTGACGAATGGTGAGGTCACATTTCGGAGGTTGAAGAGAGGAGTTGGTGGTCTTTTCTCAGACTCTTAACAGTGAACAGATGGTGTCCTTTACCAGGATTAAACTGTCCAGATTCAGTTAGAACCATGCACAAACAAGATTCTGGAAGGGAACAAGCTCACTGGGATTAAATAAATGATGTTGACACGATATAGGTTTGTGCAAAAACAAAAAGGGTAGAGCTTCTTTTTGAGAGGACTTTTCATCAAAAGTTCACTTCAGAAATTCAGTAATTATATTTTCTGATGTGCGCATTCTTCAGGAAGGACAAAATGTTTCAATCACTGTATTTTTAATCACAACCAGCACAGCCTCAAAGATGAATCAGAAACACGTTTGAGAATCATACTGTATTTGATTTTGCCAAATACCTTCAGAATGTAAGTCTGCTTTTAACAAGATACAGCTTGGATCAGTATGATTCAGAATAATGAAGACTTTGAGATCATATTTGGTTTTGATCATGTCCATCTGTATGGGTTTACTGGCCAAATCTAATATCTGGTTTCACTCATTGAGTCAAAGTCTATTAGATTTGGTCATGAGCTTGTTTGAAATGTCTTACAGGTCTGTCACAACTTCAACTTCCACACTCAAAGCTAACTGCTGGGGCTAAGCTGGGCCAAAACCAAAGTGAATTGATGCCCTTTTGAAAGACTTTCAAAATATTCACAGCTATTCAGATAAAGCATAGATTACTGTACTATTTAGGTTTTTACAGTTAATTGGCAGAAAAATTATGATATACCTCGACGCTGCGCCCAAAGTGCTACAGCTAGCTGCTGCTGTTGGCTCTTTCAAATAACCATAGATTTGTATGTAATACTGCTTTTACATAAATCTCTGACATTCTTGAGACTGAAGTTGTTTTAAGATAGCAATAGTCCACTTTAATGATAGTCATCCTCATATCTTAGCACGTCAATCTGATCAGAATTAAATCGTTTTTCTCAAAACCACAGCAGGTAAGATAATTGTTCATATCCTTTCCACAAAACTCCACTTTAAAAGATCTGAGCTCATGTTTAAAACATTTGTTTTAAAGTCAATAAACTTTCTTTGTGACAACAATGTTCAGTCAGGTCTAATGATTCTCAGTCGGGTCATCTGGACAGTTTCTTTTTTTATAGAGACATTTTGCCCTCTATCCAGGGGGCTTCATCAGTCAGAGGAGTTCCAGAAAACTGTTTCTCCACCAAGCAGTAAACTTCTTAAGTGGACCAACCAGTTTGCTGGAGCTAAGATGGTTTCTGGGGGCCGTCCTGTCCCTCGTCGAGTCCTCCCAGGCAGGCAGCCACATTCAAAGTGGTTCAAGGCAACAAAGTTCATGCTCAATCATCCAGGTATCAAATCCAATAATTCTCAGTCAGGTCTTCTGGACAACCTTCACAGGACAATCCACTGACACAAGGACACATAATATATAAGAACACTAACGATAGACAATGAAGAACACCTGCACTGATTTGGATAGAGAACAGGTGTGACAGGAACATGGAGAGTAGGAAAACACAATGATCACAAAACACATTGATCCTCTCAGCTATACAAAGAAGCAACATCTGCACATATTTTATCAGTTCATGCAGATGTGGGCAATTTATGGTCTGAGGGCAATAAGTGGCCCTTGGACAACTTCCATTCGGCCTCCAGTGTCCTTAAATGAAAATAACTTTTTAAATAAGTTGATGAAAATCTGCATTTCATCAATGAAACGTATGTTTAAATTAAACATATTGGACAAACACATTGAAAACTTTTAGATTCAGAGAGGCTATTTTTATTTAAAGACATGTTTTCAGAACCAGAGTGAATATTAAATTATCCAAAAAGCCAACATCTTTTTTTATTTTTTAATTTATTATTATTATTTTTTTAATTATTATTTTTTTTAACCATATTTAACCTAACAAATATGATGTTGCAAGAGATGATTTACAGAAAGTACATCTTACTTTTCTGGAGTATTGTTGAGACATACTTTTTATCAAACATGCTATGACAAGAAAAACTCTAGAAAAGTCTTGCAGAGTATCTGTCTTAAAGAAAAGTAGTTTTTATAAATTCCCTAAGCAGCGCTCTGATTGCACAAACTTCTCGATGTGGCTCTCTTGAAAAAAAAAAAATGCTCCTGAGTGAATGCATCCTTAAATTAAAAATTTGCAAGCAAAATTTGCTGAAGCGACTGAAAATAGGTCAACGATGACAACATTCAAAAGAGTTACACAATTTTTGCGAATTGTTTTCAGAACTACACATTAATATGTCTGGAAAAACTACCGGAGTAAACTTAAATTGCACCATTGGATATAGTAAATTTAATGTCTTCTACTTTTCTGAAGCTAATTAGATTTCTCATGTGGAACGTGCAGGATGAGATAGTGTGTTACTGTGTGTGTTAGTGGTTAGTTGTGTGTGCAGTTCCCTCTGACAGCGCCAAGCCCAAGGAACAGGGTGTCATTTGATACGTTTGCTGCAGCTCTTGTGTTCTGGAGACAGATTGTTTGTTGTCCACGTGGGTTTGGAGAACAATTTTTAAAAGCCGGTACAAAACCTTCATACTCAGGATCGATACAAATGGACTGTTATTAGATGGAATAGGATGAGGTGGTTTGGGGATTTTCCAGTAGTTTGGTGACTCCCCCATCCCTCACTACACACACTCAAACACAGCAATCGATTTTCAAATCTCCACACGATAGATGCAGTGAATTTCACAGCTATTCCTCATTTCTCTCCATAATGCTTTATCGGGCAACTATAACAAGCTTTTTAGAGGCAAACAGCCCCCACCTCCAGATTGTAAATACACACTTCCTGCTGAAACACAGAACAGCCACTTTGTTTTTGTTTTTTTTTTAGTTTTCGCAAGAAGAACCTGCACACGAGCTTTTATTGCCGTCATGGTGTTTCATTGCATTTTCAGAAAGTAATCACTGGATGACTGTCCTCAACTGATGGGCATTTAGAGTCAACCCAATTCGAAAATGAAGCTGCAGCTAATCTACCTTTGCCAACACAAATATTCCCATAATGTACTCCTTCAGAAGAAGTTGAAGACAGAAGAGAAGGTGAGGAAAACGTGAGCTTAGCACAAGAGATATAAACAATAATGTCACAACTTTTTCTAATATAAAAGCAGCCCTAATGCTATTTTTTTTAACAAACTTACTGTATTTATATACGTACAAACGTATAGTACATGGTTCAGATTTTTTAATCGTCAGACAGTACACCACCTTTTGAGTGACCTGTCACTTTCCAACAAAATTAAGTTTTGCTGCTCGAATATTACTAAAAGATTTCTGGGGTCTCTGCTCAGCAAAGTTAGAAACGTCGGTCCATTTCTGATTGAAATTCTGCTGGGTGTTTGACATTTGAGCAAAAAGCACAAACATGTATAAGAATTCAATAAGACTGCAGCTGAAGATTCACAATTAGTTTAAAAATGCATTCAGCACGTGTTCTCGTCAAGGGCGGACGCATCCTCTCCCTCTCTGCTTTTCTTTGCTCTGTCTGTGAAACTGCTTAGAACCTCTGTTCTGCAAATCTTTCGAATCATAATTTATGGATTTGGATTTGATCAGTTGGTCCCTCAATGCAACCAACAACATTTCTTTGAAGAGAAGACAAATTTTAGGTGAGCCAGTTTGCCCTGATGGCGCGCACGCAGCTGGATATCTCATTGACTTGGAAGACCTGATGATGTGTCTATCTCTGCTGTCAATCGTGGATTTTAAGGACGCATATACAATTGGATTTATGACAACTGGTTTCCTGCTTTTTGGATTTGGCTAGTTCCTGGTTTATCTACAATCAAGGACGTCGGCTTGGTTTGTGCCTCGAGCGCCCAGACTCAAATGCTTTTGACAGGATGGATTGGATCTCGGGGATTACTCTCAGGCATGGTCCATTGGTGTGGCCAGTTCATTTGGACGTTGCGGAACAGAGTGAACGGACACAGACTCAAGGTAGAGGTCAGTAAAAGTTCTGCTTGTCCCCAAAACAATTGTATTTATCTGAATTCAGCTCCCTGACTGGCCTTGATAGGCCATCTTATCTTAATTTGCCTGGAAGCTCTGTAAACCTTGATGCTCTGCCACTCGCTCCCCTCATAAGGAGGAAGTCTAAAGACCAATCAGAGGTGCCCAGCTGAATGAACATTTCGTCATCATTTCAGGACTCTTTGGATTCGTCCTTGGCCTCCTCGACAACCCCCTGAGTGTGTACGGATCTCTCCAGAGGAAACCATTTGAACCGAGCAATTTTATCTGAACTCTGCCGTGCCTCCTTGTGTCGTCTCTGGACATTCTTACCACCCTTGCGCCCAAGTCCCGATCTGATTAGTCTACGTATTGTAGAAATTTCAAACTGTGTATTAAAGATTTTGCTTTAGTACAAAATTAAGCTTAAACAGATTCAAGTTGTTGATGTTAAACGATGAACCAAACACCAACAAGAACACTGCACATGGCACATCATCCACCCGTTGACAAAGTATTATACATCAGTACAGTAATCTAATGCAATGGCCCAGTGGGAGTTCTGTTTCTTGAAGTCGCAACATGGTGCCAGGTGGTCACATCTGTGAACCATTCCCCTGATGAGATGACAGGAGCATAAAAGGCAGCAGACAACTTCCCCTCGCCTCTGGAGCATTACATGCCTAATGGCTGTTGTGCTTCTAGCCACTTTGTGTTCTCCTCAAGTAAGAAAGACTTACATGTGTTCTCTTGCCATTTCAGCATCTCTTGTGACTCACCTGTTTCTGGACTCTTCTGAGAACCCCTTGAAGCCTCCCTGTGATCTCCTCAGCTGTGTTCCTCGCCTTCCAATCACGCGCCAGCCAGAAAACTCCTACTTGCCCTGACGTCCCCTTATCTGCACTGGAAACTTTCGAACCCCGTCTCCAGACGATCCAGTCTTCCACCTGCAAGAACAAAGCCATTCAATAGTCATCATTCCCAGAAGTACTCATACTTGACCTTTCTCGTTGCTCCCCAGGGTTCCAGATAGATATCGCTTGTGTACATTTATTCACTGTAAATAAATTAATTGGTTTTCTATGCAGTCTGTTCTTTTTTAATCCTAATCTCTGGGTATTCCTTTAAACGTTATGGGCCCAGACATGCAAAAACATTGTGTGACAAATGACCTTGATTTGTGACCTTGACCTTGAAGCTGGGGAATGAAAAATGTGTGCTAAGTTACAAAATAAATTTTATGCATGTATTTACATACAAATGTGTGTAAGTTCGGATAGACATATGGACGTATGGTCGGACAAACCAACAGATGGACAGATAGATGGACACCCACAACCAGAAAAGGAAGAAGCAGGTACAAGATGGTCCGACAGATGGTCGTAGACTGCACCATAATACGTCCCGCTTTCAACAGGTGTATTAAAATTGGCTGTAATAAAATTTTAGATTACAAGTAAAGATTATATGGTGATAGATGAAAGTCATCCTCAACACAAACTTTGAACATCTTGTGAGATGTGACGGCCATCTTGATTTAAATCTCTGTCATTCCTTAAAGGAATGTTTTAGTTTTGTTTCTGCAGTCTGAAAATTGTCCCTCAGAGAAGCAGGACATTGGGTTTTGTTTGTCTTCCAGGCAGTGGAGCTGCATTTCAAAACGTGCAATCATGAACCCACTCTTTGCATTATTGTCACAAAGACAGATGGTGGATCAGGCAACGCGGGTTCACACTGTAAAAGTCCTCTTTCATCACAATCATTCTGCTTACAAAAGCAAAGACATCAAGGTTAGAAGAAGGCAAATACTTTCATTTGTCAAAACGCTCCCAGCAGAATGCTAATGAGATGTGTAAAATGCCAAACATTGACTTCACTAAAGAAAATTTATCAAGGTTGTGTTTTGTTTCCTGCATAGAAAGCACGGGTTGATACTGCAGTAGAAAGTCAAGCAAGAAGGAAGCATTTGGTAAAAAAAAAAAACTATATTTTTTACATCGCACACAAAGAATCCCGTCCAGCTGAGGTTGCCACAGCTCCGTGATAAAATGCAACTTTTACTGGCCAAATAAAAGGTCCTATCAAACATGGTTTAAGTTTAAATTATCCCAAATCATTTTTACAAAACCCTCTTTGATCTTAAACTCCATTAAGTTCTCAGTTTTAGGGTGAGAAGGAGGCGCTTTAAAGCAGCTCGGCTGATTTTGTTTGTGCTCAGAGAGTCTTTACGGCAGCAGAGCCGCTCTTACTTCACATTTTAAAAATGGCTAAATGGAACTGGAAAGAAACAACATTGCTTACTGGTCTGAGCAATAAACCCCCACAGGGCAGATTACATATAAGCTCATCTCACATTGATACTGACAACATAATCCTTTGTAACACAAGATTACATTAGGGAAAGAAAAAAAAAAGCTTTAACCCAATATAGAGATACTGAGTTTAACTGAGCTTCTTTATCTGAATGTTTCATAAAGTGCTTTGTGGTAAAGGAAACAGAGTGTACTTACAGTGAAAAGATTTTCATAGAATTGAAACAATATCGTTTATCGTCACTGGTTTTATCTGCCGTAGCTGTTTAATGCATTTAGGAGCTTTTCTGTGAAAGGCAGATGGCCGAGTCCAGAGTTTCTACAGCAAAATCAGATTAAATACACACATGAGGGATTCATCAGAAAAAAGTGTTTCAGTGTAATTCTTTCTAATCAATAAGACTTTTCACTTTTATTTCTTTTCTGGACATTGTTGAAGATGTATTTCTGCTCTGCTGACGGAAAACAAATATTTTCCTCCAAACTGAAAATACTGAACTGTTGAAATGACACTCCTCTGCAGCTGGGAGCCTCCATTGAAACTTAAACTTAGACACAAAATGGATTTGAACTTGAGAAATACCATTTTCTGTGCAAGTGTAGTGCGAGTGCTGAATAACTGCTGTCATTCACTGAAGAAGCTGAAATGCAGTGTTGAAGCAGAACATTAGCTAAAATCTAAAAGAAGAATAATGCAAGCTAAGAGTTAAAAACAGAATGATTCTAAAAGTTAAAAGAGACAGAATGTTAGCTTGTATTCATAAAAGGAAAAATCTAGTTAAAGATATTTCTGGTTAAAGCTAAAGACACAGAACGGTTGTTAAAAACTTAGCTTAGCTAAAATGAGCAGAATGCTAGCTAAAAGTAAAAAAAGGGCAGAATGCAAGCTGAAAGCTAAACAGAGGACGTTAACTACAGCTAAAAGAAGCAGAATTATTTCTAAAACTCAAAAAGAACACTATCTAAAAAGTAAAGAAGCAAGTTGCAAACTAAAAGCTAAAAGAATTAAACTGCTAGCTAAATGTAGCAAACCCTAACTAAAACCTGAAAAGAGCAAAAGTCTAGCCAAAAGCTTAAAGTAGCTAAACATTAGCTAAATGTAGCTAAACACTACAGTAGTTAAATTCTAAAATATTGTCTAGATACAACTAGCTGAATGCCAAATGTAGCAAAAGGCTAGCTAATAAGTAGTATAAGAAAACAAAAATAACCCCTTCATCATGTTGTGAAGTAATAACTTCACATTTATTCATCCTTACCGTACTTTATTTTAGAATTGACTTTTAAGAAAATTCACTTATTTGAGCCACTTTTTGTTCTTTTTAACTCATTTAAAGACCTGTTGCAATGTGTTTAACAGTAAACTTTTCCAACATTCAACTTTAAATTGCTTTTTGTAAGCATCAAACACACAATTTATTCATTAATAAAAATAAATATCTATACTTTTGAGAAAGCCAGTGCTGCACTTGAGTCATGGCAGATGTAAGAATTACAGATACTTTGTGAACAGTTTTGTGTAAACACTTCTGCATTTGGTTGGACAATAATGTTTGAGCAAATGGCAGATCATTAATATAAAATGTAAACAAAACTGGACCAAGAACAGAGCCTTGTGGGACCCCTACAGATCAGAACACATTGATTTCTATTTGAAAGACATAATTTTATCAAAATAAATTAAAATATGGTATTTAAAACAAAATAACACATATTAAAGACCTTAAAATCTTACAAAATTGCTCCTATGGATCAAGTCTTTAACTTTTTCTGAATACAAAAACACAATTTGCTGCCCAAGTCAAAAGATGACGATAAAAATCAAACTGCAAAGGAGAGGCATGACTTTTATTTAGCCATCCAATCAATAACTTTGTTACCCACTTATTTGGCTTTGACTAAGATTTTGCTGATGGTTGTGTTATTTTTTTCATGCAAATGCCTTTTAAATAAAAAACGTAATCAAAACTGGGTGTTACCTAAAATCATTGGGATTGTTACAAAAGTGAAAACAAAAATAAAAACGTCCTGAGTGAGCATGGGACTCTCAGAGAAGCTGTCATTTGTAATCAAAGTAGGTCATTCAAGCCTCTCCTGTTAATGCAAAACATGTTTTTTGTTAAACTTGTTTCCAGAGCCAGCGGCCAATATTTCCAAACTTCAAAGAACTGCTTTCACACCCACATTCTTCTTTGAATCAAATAAAAGATAGAATATAATTGCGGCGTATGAATAATTCAGTCGCGGGATTCACGATAAGACAAAACTCTTATCAGGGTTTTCCCTCAAGGTCCTACAGACTGCCTTTCCTAGTTTTTTTTTTTTTAAAGCTGTCTGCTGGTACGGTTCTGATGCCTCTATCTGCTCGTTCTGTTGCTTCCTGTGATGCCCACCAGGAGAAGAAAGTCAGCAGAAGAGTCTCTATAGCAAACAGGCAGCTCGCTCTGCAACAATGTGGCTCTGCAGATTAAGACTTCACCCTTCAAACAAATAACATGCTTCACACGGGTTTCACATCAATTATTAAAAAGAAAACACCACTCTACCCTATACGTCATGTTGGCGGTGATAAGGGAGGAGAGGGGTGTGAGAGAAAGTCTAAAGGGATTGTTGAATAATTTCAAAAGATACTAAAAACTGCCGGGATGTTATGATAACTCAGCTGCTGGGTCATAGTTCTGGATTGTTTTGACCAAATATTGAGACAAAACCTTTAACCCAGTGGTTGACTCAGAGATCACTTCACCATTTGAGGCCAGAACTTCACCAATTAAGACTCAGCTGGAACTTTGTTTTAGGCTGTAAAGGTGAGACAAAGGGTTGTAAGCTCAATCCTCCAGGTAGATAACAACAAAATGGTTAAATCGTGTCATCTGGACCAGTTTCTTTAAGTAAGAAACGTTTCGTCCTCCATCCAGAGGACTTCCTCAGTCTGTGGCCTGCCAACCAGATCTGTCCCATAAGTAGCCTTCACTGCTGTGTTTCAAGCCAACCTCCTGTTGGAATCTCAAAAATAGGCTTTTAACACTTGCAAAACACACCCACCCAAAACAATCGTCACGTACAACAATCAAATGTTTTAGTCCAGATGGCCAACTTGTTACTCACAGACACAGCCCCTCTGGCTGTTTCTGTGAGTAACAAGTAGCACACAGTCACAAGTGAGTGGCAAGTAGCAATGTTCCTGGTTGGCTTTGTTAATAACATCAGTTTGCACTGAACTGTGAGTTTGGGTTCCTAAATCTTAAATGACTAAGGGAAAAAGCTCAAAGAGCACAAAGCCCTCAACAACCTAGCTCCATCTCATTTTCCAGATCTTATTGTTCCATATTTTCCTAACAGAGCACTTTGTTCTCAGACTGCAGGTTTACTTGTGGTTCCTAGATATTTCAAAAGTAGAATGGGAGGAAGATCTTTCAGTTCTCAGACTCCTGTCTTGTGGAACCAGCTTCCAGTTTCTGTCCATGAGGCTGACACATTGTCCAGTTTGAAGACTGGGATTAAGATTCTCCTTTTTGGTAAATCTTATAGTTAGGGTTGGGATTCCTGAGCTATCCCTTAGTTATGCAGCTATAAACTAAGACTGCTGGAGGACAAATTGACCACATTTCCTCTCTCTGCTGCTTCTTTACTTGCTCTTCTCTACCTGTTTGTATTTGTAATTATTTCTATCATGTTTGTTTCCTCCTATACAAAGTTCACATGGATCTGTCATTCTGTTTGTTTCTCTTTCTGTCTTCTGAAACCCAGCCGGTCAAAGAAGATGGCCGCTCGTCCTGAGCCTGGTTCTGCTGAAGGTTTCTTCCTGTTAAAGGGAGTTTTTCCTTTCCACTGTTGCCTTTGTGTTTGCTCAGGATGGGAGACCGTGATGAAATGAAGATTCAACGCAGTCTGCTGCTTCCTTACATGAAAAACTTTACTAATTGGCTTTTTTTTAAAAACATATACGAATGTTTCTGTTCAGTGACCGAGACGACTTCTGTTGGGACTTGGCGCTAGATAAATGAACTGAATCGAACTGAAATAAAAAACACACACCGAGCTTGGAACTCAAGGGAATAAACTGTCTGGCCAATGTGAGAGGAAGCGTTCATTGCCCCCCTTGATGGTGCTCCTGCCCTGCGCCGAGTTACAAGTTGGATTGTTCTTAACCCGGCAGATTTTAGTGTGCAACTTTCACCATGCTAGACACCATTTATGCAAGCCAGGATATCAGCTGAGGATATATTTGTTCTTGTTGAACACATCTGTTGAGAGAAACAGAATCTGTAAAACCTTTAGCACTTTAAAGAACAACATAGTATTCTCCCCTGTGTACTTGGTGTTTCAAAGTGCTAGGCCTGTAAAGTGATTTTTATTTTAGTCCTGCCTCTGAATCTTTTGTTGTGAGGCATATACTTCAGGGTTTACCAATGACCTTAACTAACTCCTTTTCTTCAGCAAACTGGGACTGCTTGAGAAATGGAGCGTATTTTGCAGTTTTCTGCACTTCAGAGTTTATCCTGGGTTTTAAATCAAAGATATATATAGTTTCTTAACACAATTCTGTCTCTCAGAAAAGAGCTCCCCCACTTTTCTTTGCACCAAAAAGTCACCACCAAATATATCATACATATAAAAAATGTAGATATATTGCATAAAAAGGGATATTTATTAATGTGAATATCCTTGAACAGCTAAATGAAACAGACAAATCCAATTTAACACTCAGTATTTTTCTCCTTTTCTATCAAATCCTGCCGTGCCATCTGAAAGTTTCTGTGCTCAACTCAAAGAACTCAACGAAGACGAAAAGGCTGAGCCAATGCTGGGCATTAAATTGACTCAGGATCCATTCCACTTTTGGCACCATGTGTCAGACATCTATTTTCTCTAATACGGAGCTGTGACCTCCGCAGTTAAACACCTGGAATGGCCGCAGGAGTCAGCGCTTTCTGGAGTCTCACATGACGATGGGACGTGTTTTATGTGTAAGACCCGTTTTCTTGGCCTCTGCCCAACACACAGCTGCAGGGATAAGTCAGTAAAAGTGGTCAATTACTTGATGGTTTGATGAAGCTCACTGTCTTGTTAGACAATTGCAGTGGAACTCTCAGCTCATTCTGGTTTTTGATTTGCTCTCATCCACATAGAGTCAGAATAATACATACAGGTTCACACATATTCATACAGGTATACCTCGGTTTAAGTCCGTCTTGGTTTACGGTTTTTCGCGTTTACGTCACCCTCCCAGTGACGTCATC
>JARVGS010063560.1:0-12329 GCA_031762315.1 Hypsolebias antenori
TCAAGGGAGCATGGAGGTCCAGAAGCTCCTGGAGAGATTGGTTGTAGTAATCCACAGAGTCATTTGCAGATGAATGAGTGACATTGGTCAGGGAGTGAAGATCAGAGAACAGAACCTCAGGGGAAATGTTTTTAAAGTCACGGAACTGGATAAGTCGTTTGGGATTTGGAGCAGACGAAGTTGAAGGTACTTCCAGGGAGATGACACTGTGGTCCGAGACACCCAGGTCATATACAGATAAGTTATTGATGAGTACAGTGTCTGTAATCACCAAATCCAGAGTATGCCCCCTGTTGTGTGTAGGGACATCAACATGTTGTGTGAGATTGAGAGAGTCCAAAAGAGACTTAAAGTCTGCTGCCAGAGGGGAAGAGGAATTATCAATGTGGATATTTAAATCTCCAAGAATAATATTTTTTACAGGAGAGGTGCAGAAAAAAGTGAGGAGGTCGTGCATCTCTGAGTTAAATGAAACATGCAGTTTGGGAGGCCGATAAATCAATATAACATTCATCAGGAGGGGGGCTTTGAGGTTGAAGGCCAAACATTCAAAAGAAGAAAAGTCCTGAGAAGCCAGATGAGATCATTTTAAATTACTGCGGTAAATTACAGCCAGACCACCACCGCGGCCAGTGCAGCGGGCTCTCTGCAGGTAACTGTATCCAGAGGGACAAGCTTCATTCAGAGAACTGTATACATCTGGTTGATGCCATGTTTCAGTAAGGTATATGAGGTCCAAGTTCTTCTCCAGAATATGATCATGAATAAGACATGATTTATTTGATAGTGACTGTGCATTAAAAAGTTCTATTTTAATATCAGTTGGAGTAGAAGCCATTAGAAGAGGTTTAAGTAGACTGAAATCCACTCCACGTTTTCCTTGCCACTTCGTGCACTGTGTTCTCTCAGCCATATCAGGGACTACAGACACGGCGTTCTGATGACGTAATCAATGTGCAACACATCTCGTAGACCAGATAGAAGGGATAGAGTCAGACGCAGCTTGCCAAGAATAAACAGTTATCTTCCGAGAGCCTCTATGGATATAACGAGGTCTACGCAGAAGGCCCAGCTGTTTTATGGTAGAAACAGAAGGTGGAATGGAGCAGTTGTTAAGTCCAATCAGCTGGGAAGCGGAGTAGGTCAACATTGACAAGCCAGCCAAGCCGGGGAAGCTAGCACAGAGCTAGCCGCTAACAGCAGACCCACGGCTCCGAAAAAATATCCAAGAAGCAGTGAGATGTAATCCACAGCATAACTTGAAGAGTAACACAGGAGAAAATCCAGCAAAAGACGACAACACAGGAGGTTGACAGAGGCAGCAAAGTAAGCACAACAATAATTGCAGCTAGTTCTCAAAGCAAAGTTCGTGCTGCCATGCTGGAGTTGTAGGTTGACAGCCCAGATTTCAGTTAGGAAGTGCTAACTAAGCTGTCCGTAAAAGTCCTTGATTGACAAACCACTGAACAAAATGTCCAGATAAATTTCCACTATTATGGCAACAGCAAAATAACTTTTTAGCGCGGAGAAGCGGCGAACATACAGCGCCAGCGTCCTCTCCTCTGTGTCTCTGCTGAATCAGGTTTTAATAAGTCCTACATCATAGTTTGTGCCCACAAGTGGGTCGGGACTGATGCCAATCCTGGATTGTCCTGAGACAAAAAGGACATTGTTAGTCATTTGTTGTTGTCAATCACCTTCTTGGAGGGCATGCCAGCAACAAATGACGAAACCCCTGTCTGTACATGTTCAATGATGGTGAATAAAAAACTGTGTCATGAGTTTCCTAGTCTGAAGCGTTCTGGGCCTTCAACGCTAGAGAGCCTATGAAACTCTACTGCTAGTCAGCTGTTTTTGCAAGTGAAATGTGTGGTGTAGAGTTTGCCACTGAAAAATACAGTCTTTGATCACTGTTGAGTGTTATTAACACAAAGCAAACTGCTGCATTCCAACAGAGGGACAAACTGTGTAGGTGTGTTTCAGGGGTCATAAAAAATGAGTCACCTAATGGGTCAGCTGGATCTGAGGTGACATGTGCTGTGCAGTGTAAACGTTGTTCAGCCATAAAATGAGCTGTTGGAGGTAGCCTGTCTCTGGCCATCCGGATGAGAGACTGCTGTTGCTGAGGATCTGTTAAAATCCACTCCAACACATACAGTAATTCTGGTGTGTGTGAAACAAAAGTGTTTAGGTCGTCTGTTTGTTTTGAGATGAGTAATCCATCACTATTACATCTCAAAATCAGATTGAATTTGAGTATCAGATCCCTAGCTAGTACGTTCACAGGACAAGCAGAGGAAAGCAAAAACTGATGCTTATGTGAAGTTTCATCAAAAGGATCAATGATGATGAGGGGGGCTGTGACCACCTCACGGACAGCTTGTCCAGACGCCCCTGTGGAATGCACTATTTTGCCAGATAGTGGAGCATCTGGGAGACATTTTTTCATAATGACGGACTGAGTTGCCCCTGAATCTACCAGGAACTTAATGGGGACGTTTTGCACAAGCATTATCAACATGGGCAACCTCATATATGACTTTGTATACTTGAAGTACGTTGGGATGACCTCATCTGTGTGTGTGAGAAAAACAGGTGCGTGTGTGTGGGTACTTGCGGTCTGGAATCCTGAGTCTCGATCTCCTGGCCCTAGTCAGGATGAAAACCTGCCTCTCTGCCCTTTTCCTTGGTGCCCTGGGCATTCACCTCGCCGGTGTGGGCCTGGGGAAAACTTTGTTTGCCTTGTGGGTGTTCATAGTTTGGCACAAGCTGCTGGAAACTTTGATCTGGCCCCTCGTGTGACTGAAATGGGCATCCTCTTCCACGCCATTGGTTTCTCTTGTGGGGACAGTTTTTTACCCAGTGGTCAAGTCTTCCACATAGGAAACAGGGACGGGGGCCAGAGGGGTCAGCCTGGTATGGGTAAGGCTGGACAGGCTTTTGTTGTGTCATCACTGGGGGAGCTGGTTGGATAGCAGCTGTGTTCAGAGTCATTTGTGTGGCTGCTGTGTGCAGCAGTGTGAGTTGAGCTTCTTCAAACTGTTTCTGTCTTTTTCTCTGTGTGGAGGCTTGGTCAGCTGTATGTTGATCCCAAGCATGTCTGGCGTGTCTGAGGAGTTCACTCAGACAAACACCGGCCTTCCATCCGATGTATGTGGCTTGGACAGACTTGCGGATGGATGGGAGAAGTCCACTCATCAGAGACTGGCAGAAGATGGTTTCAAAGGCTGTTGCTTGTTGTGCCTCCCTCCATTCTTCCTGAGGGGGCTCAATGCCAGAGTGTGTTCTGAAGACGGGCTGCAGTCTATTTGAGTAGTCCTGAGGGGACTCGTCTGACCTTTGAACTGTGTCAGCGATGGTGGCAAAGCTTGGAGTTTGAGGGTATGCTGCTTTTATGCGTTGGATAATTTCTTCCAGATATTTTAAGAAAGGCTCATTGTCATCATGCTCGTTGTTGGCGTTCATGAGTCGTTGTCAGTTTTCTCAGTCAAAAAGCTGGTTCCCTACTGTGGTAACAAATCCAATTACATACACTGAGGCCTGGATCATTTTGAGTTCAGCCAGGGAGGCCCGGACCACCAACACCATATTTTCCATAGCCGCTATAATTGCTTGTCCTCCTTGTGCGATGTCTGGCAAGTACTGTGTTGCCATCTCGATCAGGGTCATCTTTGGCCAGGCTCTGTACACTAACTGTGGGCCCGTGGGTCCCCCCACCTCCAGCATGGGATTGGTAGACACATGGCTGGGGCCATCTCATCCTGCATCTTCCTTTCCCTCCTCTAGTGCTGCTATCCCTTGTTTAACTTCAGCTTTTCTGCGGAGGAGTGCTGCAATTTCTTTCTCCCTCTGGGTTCTTTGTCTGGTGCCAGTGTACACACCAGCGGGGTCTTGGTCCTGTGTGAGGGGAGGAGGGATGGAGGAGTGAGGAGGCGCGGCTGCAGCATTTTGTCTCTCAGTCCCAGATGGTGCTAGAGGGAGAGGAGGAGGAGGAGTGAATGGGACGAAGCGTCCTCTTCCTCAGCGTCAGGTGGTGTTGGAGCTGGTGATGTGTACCCCTGAATGTCATCATCAGTGTCCAGGGCCAAACAGGTTTGGGTGGAGGGACAGCGTGGGTTTGTTGTTCAGTCGGCTGCTTCTGTGTTTTTTTCTTCTTCCTTGCTGCCCCATTAGGGGCATAGGGTGGTGGGGCCGTGAGGTCAGCCAGAGATGGATACAGCTGTCTAGGTGCCATGGGAGAGTTTGGGTCGCAGGACTCTGACACATGTGAAGCAGATAAAAGATAAGAGAAAGATACATTTAATTTGTTCTTGGGTGTGTTTTTCTGTTCTAACTATGGTTTTGTTATTGTCTCATTTTGTTTTGGAGCCAGTCCGTTTGCTTTCGCAATTTTCTGGGTCATTTGGTAATTTTTAGACTCTTGTTGTTGTGACAAATTTTTTGATTCATTTTTCCCACACTTTAAAAGCTTCCTCGTGATTGTGCATGGGCACAAGAATGTCTTTAGGTATTTTCTTTATCTCTAACATTTTTTGTTTCTGATGTAATAATTGTTCTTCCAGTGTCTGGATTTCCTCTGGCTCAAAATAATTACTTTTTGGAAAATAGAAATTTTTATTCTACTGCGAAACAAAACTGAGACTAAAATCTCTGTGTACTCTCCTTATTTTATCTTCTTCTGGGCTGCAGGGAATATTTAATCAGGTTCCTTACTCCTTCCTGCTCCCATATTTCCTTGTTAAAACTCAGTGCACCTTTTTTCCTCTCAGTTCTAAAATCTAGAACTTACCTCGATTTGTTTTATACAAATCTACTTCTGTCTTAATTTAAAACCAACTTTATCACTGTTAACATCTCGGTTCTTGTAATTAGAACCTACCTCTACTTGCATTACGCAAATCTACTTCGACCTGCTTTATGCAAATCTACCTCGGTTTTTGTTTAAACGTACTTTATCACATAAAAATGTTAATTTATAATTTACCCGATGACTGGCTTCTGAAGATCTCAATCTGGTCTGAAAGATTCTGCCATATTCAGTCCCGTTCGGTGGAAAACCCAGAATGCCCTCCCGCTCTTTAAAATCCTACTCGAGGTTTGGAGGAAGAATCCTTACGATTCCCAGTGATCAGCCGCGTCCTGTATCCATCGACTGGACAGACCAACGTAGAAACCTGTTCATGACGCTAATTTGTAGAAGTTTATCAAAATTATCTTTGATAAATTGAAGACTGAGAACTTACAAAAATGAACAAAGTTTATTTTTATTCTGCAGAATATGAGAAACAGCACACCAATAAAACACAGCTTAGAGGCTCAGTGTGAGGTTCCTAATTTCAGCTAAGCAAACAGCTTCATTTATATACAGAGCTTGGTCGTGACTTGTTATGCACACACATTCCACAGAGATAAGACATCTGTTTTTAAAGAGGAAAGAAAAACAGAGGAACGAGCATGTTTCTGTAGTTAAACTGTCTCAAACTGTGATTGATTCTGCTGATGGATTCTGCAGGAACATCCTGTTCCAGAACAGAACAGGGTGATCTCATTATGACAGTTGTATCTTTATTTGTAGGTTCTGATTTATGACATAATGGTACCGAGTAGTAGCTGGGTGCAAAGGTCACATATGGGTAGCTGGGTGAAAAGGTAACAGTCTTCAAGCTGCAGCAATACAACAAATATTATAAGAATATAAAGAAGATAACCAAAAAGTAATCATGAATAAAAGGAATAAACACAATGTTGTTGTATTCTTCCACCATTTCCTCCCTTTGGTTCCATATTGGAACCATATCCAAAGCAACAATTACAGAACAGACACTGATCAATACAAAGTATTCATCAAGCCACATGTGACATAAAATATGTTTTAACACATGACCATCATAACATCAGCTGGAAACATAGCAAGTGCTGTTTTTATGGGGGATAGATCCCTTTATTCTGAGCAAGCAAAAGGAATGGAAAAAATAAAAATAATAAGAATAAACCACAAACAAAAGAAAATCAATAGAAAATTCAACACCGAAGCATGGCAAAAATAAGAAAAACAATAAAATCATGATGCAGGTTTTACACTACCAATTTCTCGTCGGTCAACACAAAAATCGTTGTGTGAGTGGGTTTGTTATATGCGGCAAGATTAGGGCGGGTGGAGTTTTGTAACAGTCCATATGTTTCAGCTACACGTTCAGGAGACAGAGCAGTTGAGATTAGGCGTGTTGACAAGGAACGGATGCACGGTATGTAACAACAACCACAAGTCACTAGTATAGCCAAGCAAACTCCTATGGAGCTAATCAGGGACATAATGATACCTTTCCACCGGCCAAATGTCCAATTGAACCAATCAGAGATGGGATTGTCAATTCCTGAAGCATCTTGCATTTCTTTAGACAAATATTTCAGGGCCTTGAGGGCTTTAGATATTTTACCATCTGGAACTGTGTTGTCAGGGATAAAAGTACAACACTGTTCATTAATCATAGCGCAGACAACTCCTTTTTCAGCCAGGAGCATGTCTAACGTCATTCTGTTCTGGATGGCCATCTTAGATGTGGGGCATACTGTAGCTGGTCAGACAGGCCTTCAATTGTATCACGAGTGAAGTTGGTCAAACGCAAGACATTGTAATGAACAAAATTTATTCTGGCTACATTTTTGTTGGTTGTTACAGGGAAGATAGCTCTTATAATGGGCAGATTTTCAAACCCCGCAGTGACGGGATCAGCTAATTTGTATTTGTCAGGGACGCCTTGTGGAACACCAATCGCATTATATAGGTTTTAGAGTCTGCATATGGGTCAAAAGCTATTCTTCGTCTTTGTCTGATACCTCTTGGAGTTTGTTGGTGCCCTATATGTGTGAGTGGAGCAGCTAAATGAACTAATGCACAAAGTCCAATTGTTTTTTTCAGGGATTTTAACTGATAACCTCTGACCTCCGCAATAATAATATAATCCTGCTCTGGCCCAAATACCTATATGTTGGTTTCATTCAGTAGTAGTATCTACATCCTCAGTAATGTTACACCAGTCATGGTTGATCTCTCCATAATTAGACTTTGGGTCTATTGTTGTGAATTTAAAACAATGGTAACATTTAACAATGTGATTAGGGCGGAACGAGCCTGGATGTGTTCTATTGTGTATTGGTGGATATATATTTGTCAAAGTGGTGCAGTTGTTTACTGGGTCCCGTCTAGTTAAAGTTAGCATGCAATTATATCCCCAAACGTCATCAGGGAAAAGTGGAGCTGGCTGTGTGACCAGTTTGGGTCTGGCAGCTGCACAGGCTACGCAATTATTCAGTTGGGCTTTATGTGCGGCTGCTACTAACCATGACAACCACATATTATCATTTCCATGTCCGATGGTGCGTTCTATCAGCTGTTCAGGTTTTAATTTAGTATAATCTACCGAGATAACTGAAATGTTTTCTCCCTAAAGGTTTTCAAACTTAGGGATTGAGGGATTGATAATGGGTGTAACGGATGGCTGAAGTGGAAGAATAAATCTGACTGTGATAAGTCCCTTTGGATCTGTGCCTGTTACATCAGCTTGAATTAAGAAAGTATAGAAATCTGATCTTGTTTGTGAGATAAAATGTTTTGGAGGACCAGGTAACTTACTCAACGAGAGAGTGATTTGATTTTTTACTGGGTTGTAATCTCTTTGAAACCTAACTTTGTCCCACCATGCCTTTGTGTCTGCAGTCAAACCAGAACGTGAGGGTGTCCAAAGTCCCGTGTATGCAGTGGTTGTGGACCAGGAACAGCTTGGTTCATGAGTTCCTGGTTTCTGCATTCCTTGTTGGTGGACAGACCTACGCACACGAGTGGTGTGAACAGGGAAACCATTAGCGCTCACTGAAAAATCAAAACACAAATACAGATCGGCACTTTGATACCACTAGTCATGGCCACCACAATCGATTACATCACACAGGTCGAACTGGAAAGCAGTGGCTGAGTTGATCTCATAGTCAAGGACCAATTTTTGATAGGCAGATTCTGGGATGCTCCTTCTGATGGCCTTTTTTCTGTGTGCAGGGCCCTTCACTTGGAAACATGCAGAAGTATTCACACAAGAAAATGATAACACTTGCTAGGAGAATTATGGCCCCAAACGTCAGGGTGGTTTTCCAAGGATGCTGAAATAGGTTCATTTTGATGACGTTTATTAACTTTAGGTGAGTGTGTATTTATCAAAATGGTTATAGAAAAATCTGATTTATGAGTTTCTGGTGTAGCTTCAGCTCAGGGATGACCTTGACCTGTCTTTGGCTCCCTCGTTGCCAGAGGTACTCAAAACGGCGCGGGCGCTCAGAGTGACAGTCTGGGCGCGGAGCTCCCTCGTTGCCAGAGGTACTCTGAACGGCGCGGGCGCTCAGAGTGACTGTCTGGATCTGAGAACTGCTGTTTTATTTAGTTTTCTTTAGTCTAATTAGTTTAACATCCGCTGCCTCAAGTATTCATTGGTACTGAGTGGGTGGAACGTTGGCAACCCAGCACTCAGGTTCAGGTGCTTGTAGGGGCTTTGGCTCACCCTGTCCTCTCTCTGATGGTGGATTGGTACCCCGAAACAGCTTGCAGTGAGAGGCGTGTATCCAAGTAGCCCATTCAGCTACTTTGACAGCTGTGTGGGTCGTCAGCAACATCCGAAATGGTCCTGTCCACCTTGGGGAGTTCCACCGCTTCCTCCTGAAAGATTTAATCATAACAACATATCCAGGGGTTTTGTTATGCAGTTGTTTCTGTGCTGGGCTGGGAAGCCCTCCTTTCACCTGTGACCTGAGGGATTTTAATTGGTTGGTTAGCTCAATACAGAAGTTTAACATGCTGTGATCACAGTGCTGCGGAGTGGTAGCTGGATTTGCTGCTGGGCCCACTCCCAGGTTGGGCGGTGCTGCAAACAAGATCTCAAAAGGACTCAGATTGTGTTTAGCTCTTCTTCTCATTCTCATGTACATTCGTGCTATGGGTAAACATGTAACCCAGTTCAGTTTCGTTTTTTCACAGATTTTAGTCAGCTTATTTTTAATGTGCCATTTTCTCTCTCCAGTGCACCTCCACTCTGTGGGTGATATGCACAATGCTTTGCGAGGTCAAAATGCAGTGTGACTGACAGTTCTTCAAAAATCTGATTAGCAAAGTGTGTTCCGTTGTCACTGGAGATCCTCTGTGGGATTCCCCATCTTGAAATCACGTCTTGCAGGAGTATTTTAGCGACTGTTTTTGTAGTAGCATGCTTAGTTGCAAATGCCTCGATCCATTTAGAGAAAATGTCTACTATGACTAGACAGTTTTTTTTTGTTTTGTGCTGGTGTTAGTTCAATGAAGTCAATCATTAAGTGTTGAAATGGAGCTGGTATAATTTTGTGTGCTCCTGATGCTGTGATTTTAGTAGTTTTAAAAGTGTTGTGGGTGGTACACACAAGGCAGGTATCACAGTGCAAAGCCGCCACTTTTGAAAAATTTATTGTAAACCAATTGGCATTAATTTCCTGTAACATTCCTCCTTTTGATACATGGTCCACTTCATGTGTCAAAGTTGCAAAAGCAGGAAAAAAGGTTTGGGTAAACATGGGTTGTTGTTTTTTTTCCAATCCAAATGTTTTTAAAAATACAGCTGTGTTTCAGCCACTCTCTTTTTTCAAGAGGAAGGGCAAATTTCTGCATGTCAGCAACAGAGAAAGGGGGGTTGGAATGAGAGGCTGGGCTCTGAGTGAAAGTCATGCTTGTCAGTGTGCCAGCTGCTCTCTTTGCTGCAGAGTCTGCCAGATTGTTCCCCTGGTAAACAGGATCAGTGTTAGAAGTGTGTGCTACACATTTTATTACTGCAACTTGTAAAGGCAAAGTTATAGCAGAGAGTAAATCAGAAACAAGCTTGTGGTTAAGAATTGGCTGTCCATCAGAGCGAAGGAAGCGTCTGTGTTTCCACAGTGCTCCAAAGTCATGAACTACCCCAAAAGCGTACCTGCTGTCAGTGTAAATATTTACACTTTTTCCTTCAGATAGGATGCATGCACGCGTGAGAGCAATGAGTTCACAGGCCTGTGCTGAACATGATAGAAGTGAGTTTGCCTCAACAGCGTGTGTTAGAGTGACAATGGCACAACCACTTCTAATCTGTCCTGTGTGTGTGTCAAGTGATGCTGAACTATCTACAAACAGTTCCCAGTCTGGACTGTCCAGTGGGTGTTGCTGTAGGTCTGGTCTTGGTGTGCAGAGGACTTCAAGTTCAGCCAAACAGTCATGTGGCTGACCTTCTTTCAGGTGTTGGCAACAACGTTGCAGGATTTAAAACATTACACCTCTGAATGGTGACATTAGGCATATCAAGGAAGGCCGTGTGGTATTTTAACCACCTGGCTGTAGACAGGTGAGCAATTTTTTGCTCATTTAATATCTGTGTGACCGCGTGGGGAACAAGAAGGGTCAGATCAGAATAACCCACAATATCCCTACTGGCCAAGACTGCTCGTTCGGCTGCAGCCACCCCGTGCAAGCAAAATGGTAAGCCGGCCATGACTGTGTCCAGTTTTGAGGAAAAATAGGCCACTGGTTTCATTTTGTCACCATGTTTTTGGAGCAAAACAGACGTCATGCAACCAGCACGTTCATCCACCGTTGGCACAAATGGGCGCGGAGGGTCTGGAATTCCAAGAGTGGGTGCCGTTTGCAATTGTATTTTAAGTGATTTAAAAGCCTGCACTGCGTCATCGGACCACATTAACTTTGAGTTCATATTTAAGCCTTGTTCATGGCAGATTTTGCGCAGTGGGGCCTCCATTTCAGCATAGTTTGGTATAAAATGTCTGCAGTAACCACACAAACCGAAGAAAGACATTAATTGTTTCTTAGTGACAGGCAGGGGCAGCTGTACTATGGCTTTAATGCGGTTGTCTGTGAGCTCTCTGCCATCAGCTGAGATTTTGTGGCCCAGGAATGTCACAGTGATTTGCACAAACTGCAGCTTTGATAGTGAAGCCTTGTGGCCGTGGTCTGCCAGATATTGGAGCAGACAAATAGTATTTTCTCTGCACACCTGCTCTGAGGGGGCAGCGAGCAGTAAATCATCTACATACTGTAACAATGCACAGTCAGGAGGGAGTGAAAACCCAGCAAGGCTGTCATTCAGTGCTTGGTGAAAAATCATGGGTGATTCATAGTAACCTTGGCAAAGACGAGTGAACGTATAAGATTTCCCTTTAAACTAGAAAGCAAACCAAAATTGACTGTTGGGGTGAACAGGGACGCTAAAAAAAGCATTTGCTAGGTCAATTACCAAAAAATGAGTGGACCCTGATGGAATTTGTGATAAAATAACATAGGGATTTGGGACGATGGGGGCTCGGGCATGGACAGCAGTATTTACGGCTCTCAGATCCTGAACAAAACGCCACTCATCTGGGGGGTGAGGGGAAGATCTTCTTAACTGGGAAGATGGGCTTTCTGACTGGTGAAGATGGGCAGGGGATAATTACACCTGCTTCTAGAAGAGAGTGAAAAACAGGTGCAATGTCTTGTTCTGCTTCTGGTTTCAGGGGGTACTGTGGGATTTTGGGCCTGTAAGAGGACTTGGGTGTGATCTGAACTGGTTCTTGGTTTTTAATAAGTCCTACATCATACTTAGTTTGTGCCCACAAGTAGGTCGGGACTGATGCCAATTCTGGATCGTCCTGAGACAAAAAGGACATTGTTAGTCATTTGTTGTTGTTAATCACTTCCTTGGAGTGGCGTGCCAGCAACAAATGATGAAACCCCTGTCTGTACATGTTCAGTGATGGTGAACAAAAAACGGTGTCATGAGTTTCACAGTCTGAAGCATTCTGGGCCTTCAAAGCTAAAGAGCCTATGAAACTCCACTGCTGGTCAGCTGTTTTTGCAAGTGAAATGTGTGGTATAGAGTTTGCCACTGAGAAATACAGTCTTTGATCACTGCTGAGTGTTATCAACACAAAGCAAACTGCTGCATTCCAACAAAGGGACAGACTGTATAGGTCTGTTTCAGGGGTCATCAAAAATGAGTCACCTAATGGGTCACCTAGATCTGAGGTGATGTGTGCTGAGCAGTGCAAATGTTGTTCAGCCATAAAATGAACTGTTGGAGGTAACCTGTCTCTGGCCATCCGGATGAGAGACTGTTGTTACTGAGGGTCTGGTAAAATCCACTCAAAAACATACAATAATTCTGGTGTGTGTAAAACAAAAGTGTTTAGGTCGTCTGTTTGTTTTGAGACGAGTAATCCAGCACTATTACAACTCAAAACCAGATTGAATTTGAGTATCAGATCCCTAGCTAGGAGGTTCACAGGACAAGCAG
>JARVGS010063572.1:0-12324 GCA_031762315.1 Hypsolebias antenori
TCTCCATTGGCTCCCTGTCAAATTCAGAATAGAATTCAAAATCTTACTTCTAACCTACAAAGCTCTCAACAACCTAGCTCCATTATACAGATCTTATGTTCCATATTGTCCTAACAGAGCACTTCACTCTCAGATTATAGGCTTACTTGAGGTTCCTAGAGTATCCAAATGTAGAATGGGAGGAAGATCTTTCAGTTATCAGGCTCCTCTCTTGTGAAACCAAATTCCAGTTTTTGTCCATAAGACTGACACATTGTCCAGTTTTAAGACTGGGTGTAAGACTTACCTTTTTGATAAATCCTATAGTTAGGGTTGGCTTGTTTTGCTGCCATAGGTTTAGACTACTGGAGGACAAATTCTTCCTCATGAGGGAGGTTTTTTTTTTGCCACTTTTGCCTTCATGCTTGCTCAAGACAAAGTTAAACTCAAAGCAGTTTGCTTCTCAGATAGTGTTAACATATTTTTTAGATAAATGTTTCTGTTCAGGGAGGTAAGCTCAATCATCCAGGTAGATAACAAAAAGGTTAAATTTTGACATCTGGACCAGTTTCTTTTAAGGCCAGTTTTCTTTCTAAACTGCAATTTGAACTGAATTGTAATTGAATTTTGCACCAGATGGCACAAAATGTTACTTCAAGTTATAACCAAAACGGCTACAACTCATCTGAGATGAAAGAACGAAAGGTGTAAAGACTACCAAGCCTTTCATTTTCAACATTGTTCAATACAGTTGTATGAAGTAATGTGTGCTTCCCATCACATCCTGGTAATCTTCCTCTTCATTATTTGCAGCTTAATTGCAGAAGCGGCTGTTGCTTGTAATGATCTTGATGTCAGAGACTATAATGACTCTAATGACAGCAATGATGGTAACAGACAGGAATGAAGGTGATATGAACAGTGGAGTCTCTCTGAAGATCAGATCCTTATTTCAGCTCTGAGATCATTTTGTGTATCAATAATTTGATCATAAAGCATTTCAAATGTCTGAAATATTTAGATTTCATTCAAACATGCTAATAAGCAATAAACATGGCTGCAAACACAACAGCTACATTAATAATGTAAACATCTGCTGTGTAATTAAAGTTGCTCTTCCCCGAAAAACAAAGCTGCTTGCTATTTATCTGCTCGGTCTGACGTTTTATCTAAAGGGCTACCATGCAGAATATTGTTTCTGTGAAACAAAACAAACAAGCGTTTCTGTGTGTTTAATTCCTCAGACTAAAAAAAAAATGGCATTGTATGGCGCATCAGTGCAGATGAAACAAGTTGTTTACACATCTAACATGTCAAACTGAAATGTGAGAACTAAAAAAAAAAAATCTGAAAAAAATCAGGAGGGCACCGAAATTTGCCCAAGATCCTTACATAATTGTAATGATCTGATCTAAACACTTTAATGTGTGACCTGTATGTTAGGTGAACAATACAGATCAAAAGAAATGATAATAAAACTGTTGCCAGTGGCTCAATACTGTCGCCATGGTAACCACACTCCTATGTCTGTCACTCCCTGAAAACCTAAGAGAAGCAGCCAGAAAATAAACCATCAAACACACAACTGTGCAATAACATTTACTAGTCAGATCTTAAACTTTTTAAACTGAATGACAGATGGTTGAGCAATCACCAAAATGTGAAGGTAGAAAATTGTGTTTTTGTCTCTGTGTGTGTCATGTTCTCCATAGGCGTCACAACAATTACGCATATGTGAAGGGGACGTGTCCCACTCACATTTTAAAAATTTAAACCATCCCACCCCCACCCCCACACATTTACTATGAAATATTCAGAATCAGAATGAGAATAAGCTTTATTATCATTGCACCGAGACACAACGAGAACATGTACGTACAGCCGTCCGAAAGATGGACGGAGTGCACAAAGCTGCTGCTATAAAGCGCGGCCTTCTCATTCTCATTCAGAATACATTTTTTTAAAATAGAAATAGGGACAAAGCAGGACACAATTTAAGACATTAAAAAACTCTGCCAGGTAAAGCACATTTACGAACACCACATATGCATTTACAGTCCATGAAACACTAAAAGACAGTCCACTGTCCTGACAAGATGATGGTCATATTAGTTCACCCAACGCTGTTTTTATTCCTTTGTGAACTAATCCATTCCACTTGATTAATAGGAGAATACTCTATCATATTTTGCGTCATTCACATCGCATTGCCCTATAAGTCGCATCAGTCCAAATATGAATGACGCTGACCATCGTGTTTGTTATGCACCACCACTGACAACCCGGAAATGTGGGCCGGTGTTGTGCTAAAAATCGATGGGCTGCCAAATGAGGGCTGCAGGAGTGTGCACAGGAGGACTTTAACATTAATATGACAAGATTAACACTTAAAAACAAATATATGTTTGCTCAAAATTATAGTGAAGGTGTGTCTCAGTCTAACGTTTGCTTAATAAAAGAACTTTAATAGTCAAATCAGCTGTATTCGCTGCCTTTGTGCTCCGGGAGCGCGCAGAGGGAGGGAAAAAAGGAAGGACGAACACTGCTATTTTTTTTTTTATTTAACAAGAAAAGCACCTTAAACAATTATTTGTTTGCTCAAAATTATAGCAAAAATGTGTCTCAGTTGAACTTTTACTTAATAAATGCACTTCAATGGCCAAATTAGCTGCATTTCGCCGGGGCTGTGCAGCTGATTTAACTTGCTCCAAGTAGCAAGCAGAGCAAAAGTGGTAGGCTGTGGCAAGCCGATTTTCAAGTCATCCAGGACAATGTAAATTCAAAAAAGTTCAAGAAAAAAAAAAACAACGTGTAAAGTATAATAAATAAAGTCCAGTTGTTTTTGTATTGAACTTTTTTGAAATTGTTATTATAACCACGTTTACCTATTATATGATACAACAGCATGCCAAACAGCTATTACTACTCTTCTGCCATCTAGTGGCTGAAAATAGTACTGTTCATTTTTTTCCAGTCAGAATGAATGAAAACGCACTGATCTCAGCCAAAAATTGGTTTATAAATATTGGGGGGGCGGTGGTGGATAAATATGCTGTTTCGGCCTATAAGTCGCAGGGCATGTAAAGTATGCAAAAAACTGTAACTTATAGTCCGAAAAATAAGGTAATAAAAATCCACGCCGGGTTTTCTTTGTTACCCACAACAATTCACCACACCACGTACAGTGTTTCCCCAAGGTCACTTGACGGGACGGGAGGAGGAGGGGGAGAAACCTCTGTGTTGTGCGCTAGCTTAATGCACGTTAGTGTGGGCTGTTGTTGACTACTGGAGTGAGGGGGGTTATGATGCGTGGGAGAAGCGGAGCGCTATGTCTGCAGCATCTTAGCTGGCATGCCTGTATTGCGCGCCGCTAACTTAGTGGTACGTTAATGCCGACAGCTTTAGACCCGGGGTTGGGGGGTGGGATGGGGTGCAAATCTTTCTAAAATAGTTATTGAAACAAGCATTTACATAGGTAAACCCTTTAAAATACACTGGAATGCAGGAAATGGCATCTACTTTAAAATTTTCTGGGGGAGGCACCCCAGAACCCCTGACCAGTCCCCACCATATACACACACTCACACACATTATGAATGCTTCTGACTCCAGTGCTGTTACCAAAATATTGCATGAATTGCTGGATAGATTTGAATGCAACCCACAGAAAGTAACTGTCTGTACTTAATTCACCTTTGGAGTCAACTTGATTTTAATTGGCTGCCATTACCAACTGGCCCCGAAAACACTAAAATAGATTAAAAAAATGAGTCATATTTAGTGTCTGATAGCAAAATATGTAGTGAAGCTTTGGACAGATTTTATCAGAACATTCAGAACACAGTCACTAGATGTACCTCTACAATTCAATGACTGTTGAAGTTGTTTCAATTCAAGATGGCCACCACAGCTCATCAGTTTTACCCAACAATAAAATGGGTAAACCTCAGCCAGTTTCACAGATATCGCTATAATTTGATGTGATAGTAGCTTTGAGTTATTCATAACACTCTGGGTGCGACATCCTGAGATATCCCGACAATGCACAATTATTCTCCAGGTTTGAACAAATTGTCTACAACTTTGTCATTTCTCAACATAGGACGGTCTTAATTTAAATCCTGAAAGGCAGCAGTTAACGTGCGTTCATTCAGTGCCTTCAGCTTAAAATGTTTTTAACAATTCTTCATTTATTCACAATCAACAGGAAAACAATCATTCGACAAATTAAAGCTCAATAAGTTAATGTTAGCCAAACACATACCTGTACATGTACACGTTTAGTTGACAAAGTAAAAGTAACCATCTTTTCATGTAGGCTATGCCCAACAGGATGCTCATTTATTTATTGATTTGTTTTGTTGAGTACGTTTGAAAAATTTTCACTCACAACACTGAAGCAACAGCGCAACTCTCGTTGAAAAGAGGCAAACAATCAGATCTTGAGCGGTCTGTAATTCAGCTCATGACTTTACATTCAGTAAGTGCGGCTCAACAGAGCAGAGCATTAAGCTATTAGTGGCAACTCTGCCTACAAGCAGCTGCACTCACTCATTATTCCTCAATAACTGTTTATTTTAAGACTTTGTACTCTATTGTGGCTGAAAGAGGCACAGAGCAGGCAGGAATAACGGAGAGATATTGTTGAGCTCAGGATATTACAGTTCATAGATAATACCTTCACCGACTCCTATGTGAGTCTTTTCTTTCTGCTTCTTTGTAAAACAAGGTGTCTGAATAAGCCCTTCAGATTTGCTGCAACTTGTGACATGAAAAAATAAAATAAAATCAATGTCTATCCAAACAGAACAACCATCTTAAACCCCAAATGAGTTGCTGGCATGCAGTCTGACAATTTTATTTCCTCTATAGATCAGCTTCCGTTACATCTAAACTCTCTCAGGTGCTGTAAGTTGTTGTCAGATGCTTGGTTCTTTGACTGTAAACACAGCCCTGGTTTCTGGTTTCTGAGGAGCTACAGATCAAATGGGTTTAATTTATTTTATTTTGGATGGAAATTGTCCGGTCTAACAGTGAGGTTTGAGGAGTTTCAGTCAGGGTTTAGAGCTCACCACAGCACTGCATCTGCACTAGTGAAAGTTACTAATGATATTCTCATGGCCTCTGACAATAGACAAGGTGTCCACACTGGCCCTGCTAGACCTCAGTGCTGCAGTTGATACAGTTGATCATAATATTCTATTACAGAGACTTGAATAGGATGTTGGAATTACAGGAACGACTCTAAAATGGTTTAAATCATATCTAATTGATAGAGTCCAAATTGTAAATGTAAAAAATGAATCCTCATCATACACCAAAGTTAGTCATGGAAATCCTCAGAGCTCAGTGCTTGGACCAGTACTCTTTACCTTATTCATTAGGTAAAGTTATTAAAGAGCATGGGATAAACTGTCATTGTTATGCTGATGATACACAGTTATAGTTGTCCATAAAACCCAATTAATCTAATCAGCTACTTAGACTACAAACATGTCTTAAAACCCTGGATAGCTCTTAATTTTCTGCTTTTGAATACAGAAAAGACTGAGGTTTTGTTTTTTTTGGAACTGAGCATTTTGGGAATAAATGTTTCAGTCTTTCGCCCTCCTTTTTGATAACAAAAGTTTTGTTGATCTCTTAACACAAATTACATGTTGTGGTTGACTCATTTATACTATGTATCAATTTTAGGCTCAACATCTGTAAATTTCACTAGTTTATCATTTTTGTGTTCTCTAAGTTAATTGATGTGGCAGGCAACTTGAACTGAGTTGACACAAAATGTTTGTCAGTTGGAGATGCTCATTTAATGGAAAGTTTCTGTAAGTTTCATAAAACTCTGCCATGCAGTTCACAAGCTATTTTGCCACCATCATCATCATCATCATCATCTTTATTTATAAAGCACTTTAACACAGCCACAGCTGAAACATAGTGCTGAACAACAGCTAAAAACAAGATAAAAAGAAAGCGTAAAAAAACAGAGCTACAAATCCAAGCACACAGTGAACTAAAATAACTCAATTTAAGACAAATGAGTCCTATAATTAAGCTATTTTTTAAATAACTATTTAGACAAATGAGTCCTACAATTAATCTAGTTTTTAAAAAACAAATACCTCACAATCTGTTAGCACTTTGAGCATTTGTTGGTAATGACTTTTAATGACATTTCTCTACGACCACATCAATTTTGAGCTCATATCTGTAAAACTGATCAAGTTACAGTCGTTGTGTTTGCTAAAGATTATTAGCATTGGTCGCCATCTTGTTTTGGGTTGACTCCAAAAGATAGTCTGTTGAAGATGTGAAACTAAATCAGAGAGATGCATTCTGGGAACATTTGAGACCAGAGTTAATCCTGAAATTGCACCTTTACATGTTTAAGTATGACTTAGTTTTTTTTTTTGGATTTGCTAATACTGTATATGTACTGTATATCCCTTTTTGTTGCAAAAAATAAATAAATAATAGTAATTATAATAATAAATGTATTTGAAAAATAGACAAAAAATCTGAGAGCTTTGTTAGCCCTTTCTCTTGTTTTGAATGAATCATCCAGTCATAATATAATCTACTTAAGCAGAACAGACTAACAAAGACATTTTAAAAAGGGGAAATAACTAAATTTAATCACAGTAATTCAGCAGATACAGTCTCACAGCAAGCTACTGTTTTGCTGACCATTGTATTTTTAAAATCTGAAACAAAGTTGACTTACTAAAAGTTCTGCTTGACACTTTTCCCAGAGCCGCTGTTGATAAACTAATTGGTACATGAACAAAGGGATGAAATCTCCAGAGCAAATGCTCCATGTAGGCAACATACCGGCTCACTTTGCAGTTGTCCAACAAGCCAATTACTGTGACTTGCATGAAATCCAATCAATCGTTGTTAGGACACTGTTTGACAAAGTTGCAGGGTATGAGGGACGAGTGGCTATCTTCAATCTGCTGTCTCACATCCATCATCTCCCGAGTGCAAAATGCTGAAGAACATTGATTTTTAGATCCCTTTTCACCAAACTGCTGTTGCAAGTGAACAAATAGTTAATCGGTTTTCAGGACAGTTTTGTAACAAGTCTATTTAGGCTTTTTTTAAGGATAGTTCTTTTAATGTGAGGTTCTGTTAATGATTATTGTCCTATCTGTTGTAGCATTTTGAACAGCTTCAGTTCAGAGTTAAATTCTGATTGGTTTGATGAGCTAATGCTATCCTGAGCAGGGCAAAGACCACACCTTTTCAGTCATGACTTTTTATGTTTGCAAGTAACAATAGAATCAGTAGTCATTATAGTTTGTAGGAACTTTCAGCTACTCTGTAGTTTCTGAAAAACAAAAAGTGATTACATGAACCAATGTGAAATGTTTGAACCTGGAGTTGTTTTCAGATGACAGGGATCCCTTTTGGTTTTGGCCCTGCTTGTACCAGCGTTAGCTCGTCAGTCTTGTCAAATTCAAAGTGTTTCTCCAAACTGAAGTTGTTCAAAGCGCTATCCATAAAACCACACTTCAAACTTTAAACTGAAACAGCTCCAAGTTGAAGATCCAACATTCCTTGAATGAATGAATATTGCCCCTTGTATTTAATGTCAGAGTTTTAAGCCAAGCTGAGAAGGATGTTATCAAGGTCAAGGTCAAGGTCAAACCTTGTTTATGACTTTATACATGATCTTATGCAAAACTGCAAAATGTCTCTTGAGATCTATTAGCTTACAGAGCATGTGTTGAGGAGGACCACATCAAAATTTAGCTTAATATTTATCAAATTAACAGCATTAAAGTTGTTTTTGCATTGACAACTGATGATTAGCTGTGGTGGTCATTATGAACTGGGGTGACTTCAAAAGTCATTGCACATTATAGCAGTTGAATCAACTAGTCGGCTTGTCGATTCAAGGACATCTCACAAGTTGTTAAATTTCACATCACCTAGTCGCAGTCACGTGATTTCTGGCTACAAAATGGATTCTTCCATGCAGATGGAAGGCGAGGAGCAGGCCAAGTCTTGGCAAACAGGTAGAAGTTCATCAACAGCGTGGAAGTATTTCGCTAAAGATGACTCTTCTGGTTCAACTACTGTTAACATGCAAAATCTGCAAAGCTGTGCTGAAGTTAGGGCTGGACAATAATTTGATATTGATATATATCACGATATACTTTTATTCAATAATGGTGATATAAGTTTTAAGCACATTTTCAATATTTCAATAAGATTACAGCGTTTCGCGGACGCATTTCTTTTTATGTTCGGGCTGAAGGGGCTACTTCAGTTTCAACCCAAACAGAAAAAGCCGCGACACAACTACGTAAGTGCGTGGTGACGTAGATGTTACGCAGAGCTCGAGTCCAGAAGGAGTTAGCGGTAGCAGGCTAGGCTAATCTTCAACGTGCGTGATGTTTGCGCTACAAAATGAGTGCCCATGACCGTCAGAGTGAGACCAAACAAGCTTTCACAAGCGAAGAGAAAGCAAATGGCATAATTGATGAGAGAGGAAGGAATGACTTGGTGGTATGGAAGTGGTTTGGCTATCTTAGAACAGGTTTTATTGTGCTGAAAAAATGTACTGGAGAGTCGTTCCAACTAGCAGTGGGAACACATCTAACTTGTTCCACGTTTCCACTCGATAGAATAGGCTGAGAGTCAGAAGATGAAGCACAATAAACGTTTGAGCCAACGTGTTCCAGAAACAACAACCCAGTTGCATCAGAAAAGATTGGTTATAGATAGAGGTAAGGGTTATGTTGTTGTATAAAGTTCAAACTATTAATATTGACAAAGTTGAGAGTTTTACGTTTGTCAGTCATTTCAAATTTTTTTGAAAGCTAAATACAAATAAAAGGTGAACATTAATTTATTTTTAGTTTTTCTGAGCTTTTATATTGTTTATATAAATATAGAAATTATATGGTTATCGACCGAAATCAAGAAACACATTGTGATAAAAGTTTTGGCCATATCATCCAACCCTAGCTGAAGTACAAGAAACGTACGACCTCGATGCACAGTCATTTGACAAGGCATCCGCTAATGCTAACTACATCCGCATGCTCCAGTCAAGCATCAATTACCTCCTTCATCAAATATATGGAGTAATATGACGTTTTGAGTTCCTATGATGTCACAGCGACTAGTCGACTTTTATCATGTTGAAGTCGACTTTAAAAAATTATGAAATTGTGCAACTCCTACTTTGTATATCTGATCATTACTCTGAGAGTTTCATTAAAATCTGTGAAGTGGTTCATAAGGTATGTGGCAAACAAACGAACAGGCTTGATGCCAATAGTCAATGCTAACATTTTAAGCACAAATGTTGCACAATCCGAAGCGCTTGGAGTATGTGTTGGGATTGATGCTTAGCTATTGCCACAGAAAATCTTAGCTTCTTATCTGTAAAACTGGTGGCGTTTTGAGTTGGCTAAGGTCAACTGTGGGGATAACCTTGAATTGAATGAACTCAAGTTGATAGGTAGTAAATTTACAGACAGTGAATATTTTCTAAGAGTTTCATTTCATTCCAGTGTTAGTTTTCTCCTTGCTGACTGCTAGGTAAAATTTGACTCCAATAGCTAAGAGCAAAGTTTGAAAAAAACTTGCACATTGACTTTGTGCTCAGTATGTGTTGGAGACTAACTTACTCACTATTACATAAGTTAGCTTAATATATAAGTGGCTAAGTTACAACTATTTGTGTTTTTTAGGTTGCTTCGCTGTGATCGCCATCTTTAATTATGACAAGATAGGTTTTAGGATTTGTGCACGACACAGAACACCAGGAATGTATAAAACGATTCATCAATCGCAGCTGGTGGGGATCTGGTTCCGGGCACAGGTCTGATCTGCAGAGATATGAGAGTCATTGAACGTGGTATGACTGTGAAGGTTCAGAGGGTAATAAAGTTCAGAGTCACAAACCTTCACAGTCAAGTTTGAGAGGAAATCCTTTAGATGGTTCAGCAGGATGACGTCATGGGCTGTGAGCAAGCAGCAGCAGAGAACGAACAAGCAGAGTACAGTTTTTGTGGTAATCCAAGGGCGAGGTCCGATGAAGTAGGCCTGGGTCGAGAATCGTTGGGCAGAGATTTGAATCCAAATCCAAAACGCGATCCAAAGAGCGAGGTTGTGCTAATCACAAGCAGAGTTGTTACTTTGGTCAGAAGTCAGAGTCCTTAACAGGCAAGGATTAGGCAAGATGAAGAAACAAGAAGACAGGCGTGGGGTCAAAACATGGGAGACAGGCAAGGCTATGTCATGGACGCTGGACTCCTACAAACAAAAGGTGTTCGATAATCTGGCAATGAAAGACTGAGCATGAAGCTTAAGTAGTGATCTGAACAGGTGCATGGAATCAGGGTTGATTGTTGTGGAGGAACGTAGCGGGTGTGGTTCTGCAACAGAGCACGAAGCAGGATAAACAAAAACATGAAGGCATGAAATTAAAAACAGGGAAAAACAGGAACTATGGTATGAAGGAGCAGAAACTAAGACAGGTGGGGGCAGAAACGTGACAAATTAGGTTGTTTCCAAATATAGTTACAATTATAAAGTCTGTAAATCTGTACATTTAAATGAGTAAATTAACATACAGGTAAATAGTAAAATAGTTAATTGAGATATTTAACAAATTAGCTGTGTCGGTACACAAATATGCATAAGGCTTATAGATGTGTGTTCAGATAAGATGGTACTTCCTTGCACAAGATAGGTGTTTGTCTTATTTTATATACATTTGTATAATAATGTTTCTGACCCCCTTTACTCTTCAGACAGGCAGCCATATGGACTAAAAGAAGCAGTGCACGCCTCGGGGCATCTGCCATGCATGTAGTTAAGGCGTACAGTTGGGAAAGAGAGACAAAGAGACATAGAGGAGAAGAAGGTGTGAGAGGGAAATATACACAAATAAAAAAAGGTGGGGGATTTGAGTGAAGCTCGTGTCAGAGGCATAGCATGTATGTGTCAGTTCCACTCCTCTTCCTCCATGTTAAGAAGTTCCTCTCTCCCTCCGAGGGAAAACACACCAACTGGCCCTGACACATCGAGAGAGCCAGCAATGAGAAAGAGATGGAAGTAATGGTGAGCAGAGGAGAAGGTAGCGAAACAAAAAGCAGAGAAACGAATTTGTTAACACAACACTACATACAGCTGTGATGTCCAATTATATGCCTCGGAGAGCCAGGTTCTGTTTGTGCAGCAAACAGCGCAGATCTTACTCAAAATTTGTTCAACTCGTGACATTTTATTTAGCCAAAGGCTCTGAGCGCAGTGAGAATGGAAAAGCATTGATCCTGTGCAATATCATGTGCATAACCCCCCCTTCAGTGCTCTATCATTGCTACATGTTTAGGAAGAGAAATTTATCCCCAAATCCCATGGATACATGTCACAAATGACGCTTAGAGGGGAGAAAGACTCAATTTCAGGGCTAGGAATCAGGCAAGTTGTAAAAAACACAACAAAAGGTACTGCAGAGGCAAGATGATGTAAAGATGATTGAACTAAAGCAGGGCACAAAACTGGGTTAATATGAGGATAGCAAACAACAAGGATGGAGCAAAGAATGAATGAAAACCTGGAACTACAGGGAGCGAATAACCAACACAGTTAGGACCTGATGTGCAGAAGAAGCAGAAATCAGAGGTGTAGAATCAGATTAACAGAAACATATCAGAGAACTGACTTAATAAACATGAAAAGAAACAATACTAAGCACTAATCATAGTGATCAAATCAAAACCCAACACAGCCAAACCTGAAAATCGTGACAAGTTCTACCCTAAGCAGGAAATACTTGGGCATTCTGACCTTTCTCAGTTAGTTTGCAGCAGGACACAAATGCAGGCATTTGTCAGTTTCTAGACCAAAATATTTTTTGATACTTCATTAAGGCCAAAAAAGATGGAACTTACAACTGGGAAGATGCATGTAGGTTACCATAAGATCTACCAAAAGAACCGAGGACCTCCATTAAGTAAATTTACTGAGGGAGGTGTTTAATGAATGGCAACAGGTGAGGTGATTCTAATGAAAGAAAGGTGGTGCATAAGAGCCTGGAAGAAATTTCTATAGAGGATACTGGGTGGCAATGATGGTACAACAATGAAAACCCAAGAAAACAATTCAGTTCAATTCAGTTTATTTATATAACACCAAGTCACTACAAAATTTAGTATTTATACACAACAGAATGTAATACACAACAGAAATACACAATATTTCATACAGAATTGAATTCAAAGTCTTACTTCTAACCTACAAAGCTCTCAACAACCTAGCTCCATCTTATATTCGAGATCTTATTGTTCCATATTTTCCTAACAGAGCACTTTGCTCTCAGAC
>JARVGS010063575.1:0-12323 GCA_031762315.1 Hypsolebias antenori
TTGTTCAACATGTGCTGTACCTCTGATGATCTCATTCCTGATCTTATCCATCCTTGTCACTCCTAAGGAGAACCTCATCATCTTCATTTCTGCCACTTCCAGTTCTGTCTCCACTCTTTTCATCACCACTGTCTTATAAAGTTTTCCTTTGACCTTTGTTGCCACTCTTTTGTCACAAATCACTCCTGAAACATTTCTCCATCCTGCCTGGACTCTCTTCTTCACCATTTGACCACTTCATGCGTTCCATGACAGTTAACCCAAAGTCCTTGAAGCTCTGCACCTTATATTGTGATCTTTGCTCTGACCTCCCTGTTCCATCTGTCTTCCTCCCATTCACACACCTACAGCTGACTTAAAGTAAAAATAGAAAATATTCTAGAGGATTCTGTGCTGGTTGGTTGGACTTCATCTTCCAGTCAACATAAAAAAACAAACAAAAAAACACCCAACCTTCCAACGTATGGTGAAGACGTCTTATAACGTCTGTATGTTCATTTTGTATGTGTGTCCTGCTGGTTTCTTACATTGTGTGGTTTTCTTGTTAGATGACAAAGCCCCAGTCACAGACACCAACATCCCGTCCCACCTGGAGCAGATGCTGGACATTCTGACCCAGGAGGAGGCTGAGAGAGAGTCTGGTGAAACGGGGCCCTGCATGGAGTACCTTCTGCACCATAAGATCCTGGAGACACTGTACACGTTGGGCAAAGCAGATGTAAGGCTGTCCCGCCTTGAACGTGTAGTAGATAAAATTACTGTGAAGACTCTTGTGATGTGCAGGTCTCTCTTTCAATAGAATGGCTCTTGGAATGGTTCCGTTCTTACCAAAGCGACAGGAGTTTCTGTGTTAAGGTTGAAAATAGCATATCTGATCAGCGCCTCTTTCCTGTGGGGTCCCACAGAGCTCGATTCTTGGACACAGTTTGTTTTCACTATCTGCTCCCTTTGGGGTCTATCCTGAGGAAACAGTCTTTCATTTCGTTGTTATGCTAATGATGGTCAGATTTATCTGCCCTTAAAACTTAACAGTTATAGATCTCTCTTGACTCATGACTCAATGAGACGAACCTGTATAAATAAAGGATGAATGAATATGGGTTTGCCCTGATTGTGATAATTTCTAAATATTGTTTTATATAATTTCTCCTCAGTGTCCTCCGGGGATGAAGCAGCAAGTGCTTACCTTTTACACAAAGCTGCTCGCACACATTCGTCAGCCCCTCCTGCCACACATCAACGTCCACCGACCTGTACAGGTGAGACGTGTTGCGGCGTGTTTGTTCGTTGTGCTTATCTTAGCATGTAGCGTCAAAATAGGCTTCTAGCTGACAGGGTGTGTAATTTTCCCCCCAATGTTTGTGTCACGACTCAGAAACTGATCCGTCTGTGCGGGGAGGTTCTGGCTGCGCCGACAGAAAACGAGGAAATCCAGTTCCTTTGTATCGTCTGTGCCAAACTCAAGCAGGACCCGTACCTCGTCAACTTCTTCCTCGAGGTGGGTTGTCACGACCACTGAGATCGAAATAAACGGTGCGCCGGAGAAAAATATATTTTTTTACTTAGAGGCGGCGTAGACGCAGGAGTGAAGGAGTTTCTACAAGCTTGCTGAAGAAGCTAAAACTGATTTGGTACAGCTAAAAGAAGCAGAACTTTAGCTAAAACCCAAAAAAGCAGAATGCTAGCTCCAAGCTTAAATAAGCAGAATCCTAGCTAAAAGCTAAAAAAAAGGGCGGAAAGCTAGCAGAAAGCAGCGTAAATGTTAGCTAAAAGTTGCCTATGGGGATCTCTATGTATTTCTATAAGAAACGTTAGTAAATAAAGTTAAATATTTAAAAAAGTTACAGAAACTTAAGTGCACCCATTTCCTGAATGAGCCGAACGTTTTGGTTAACGAGCAGCTAAAATAGCTCCAAGTCTTAAAGAACTTGTCTCGGTCGTATTAAAGCCCATATTTCAGAAGCTCTCTTGTTTTTCTAATGTTTTTTTTTCAGAACAAGTCAAAGAGGCCGGAGACCAAGAGTTGTACGGCGCCGGAGGAGGGAGGTGTTGTAGCTCCAGACACGGGACAGAAACCTGCAGAAAGCCAAGAGGAGCTACCAGCAGCCGCTGGTGCTGCCTCCAGTCCAACCAGTAACAACAACACCAACAATTACAATTTAGTCACCTCCTTACTCAACCTCACCAAGAGTCCTGTAAGTCCTCCCTGGGTGTTTTTTTTAAAGAGTTACTCTTCACTCGCCTTCAGTCTTTCTTTGTTGACGTTGCTAACTGGTATGAATGTTTTTCTGTCCAGGACGGCAGGATCGTGGTGAAGGCGTGTGAGGGCTTGATGCTGCTGGTCAGTTTGCCAGAGCCGGCCGCTGCGAGGTGCTTGACTGAAAACACGGAGCTGTGTGAGCTTCTCACCAACAGGCTGGGCTCCTTTTACAAAGCCCTGCCTCAGTCCATGGACCCCATGGACATCGAGACGGTGGAGTCTGTCAACTGGGGGTAAATGTCTCCTCGAACACTTCCTGTGCAGCCGCGTTGTCGTCTTTGACACTTTGCCTCTTTCAGTCTGGACGTGTACAACCTGAAGGAGGACGCGGCCATCTTCACAGGGAAGAGGGCTCTCATCTCGTTCCTGTCCTGGCTGGATTACTGCGATCAGCTCATCAAGGAGGCCCAGAAGGTTCTGACGCCGTCTTTTCACGTGTCATTGCAGCCTGGATTGACAGAATGAACGGAGTTCCATCCGAACAACTCGTTTTGTCGTGTGTTCAAAAGTCACAAAAGATGAAGTGTGCGTTTTGTTTTTCTTCGCCCTCCTCCAGTCTGCAGCTGCGGTGATGGCGCGAGCCGTGAGGGAACGATTCTTTGTTGCTGTGATGGAGCCGCAGCTCATGCAGACGTGAGTCACTCGTCAGTCGTCCCACGCTGAAACGTCTCCGCTTGTCGTCTCGTTACCGACCGCCCGGCGAATCTGTTTGTGTGTAGGTCTGAGGTGGGGATCTTGACCTCCACCGCCCTGTTGAACCGGGTCATAAAGCAGGTGACGTCGGAGGCGCTGCTGCAGGAGATCGTTTACTTCCTGCTGGGAGAAGAGAAGGAACCGGAAACCGCAGCCACGATCTGTCAGAACCCTCTGAGGCACAGACTCATCGAGCACTGCGACCATCTGTCCGACGAGGTTCTTACACCCATCGTTGTTCCTTAGAAGCAGGCGGGGCCGGTCATCAGCTCCAGGGCGCTCCGGTAGGCAGGAGCTCGGTTCTGTTGACAGGGCGGGGAGCCCTGCTTGTGTAATGATGGGGGAGACACTGGGATGGAGGATGGAGGATCCAGAACAACTGGAAGATGGATGTTTAGTTAGAACGTCTGAAGCTCGTTCCGACCTTTAAAAAATGTTTTCTGTTTAAATACATATTTTTAAAGAAAATTCAGCTCTTGTAAATTATTGAACCACCAGAACGAAACGTTTTGTTTAACACACGACTGGTCACATTTTCACCGATGACAGATGTGGATAAATCAGCAGCAGCGTCGTGTGACTCCCATCTCTTCCTCTGTCCTCCAGATCAGCATCATGACTCTGCGGCTGTTCGAGCAGCTCATCCAGAAGCCCAACCAGCACATCCTCCACAGCTTGGTGCTGCGCAGCCTGGAGGAGAGGAACTACGTGGAGAACAAGCCCCAGGAGGAGCGGGAGCCTCTGGAGAACGGGCAGCCTCACGACGCCGTGTAAGGAGCCGCCTACGAGCTTCATCCCTCCTGAGCTGCTGGAACTGGACCAATACGAACCCCTGGAGATAAAATGAGTGCAAACGAGCTGCTGTTTCTGCTGAAGCTCGACTTTAGTGTTTTTATTTTTATATCTCCTGAGGTCGTAGAGGCTGAAGGCTAACGAGCATGTTTCTCTTTGGTTAAAGAAAACTAAAACTTGAGTTCTGGAGGGATTTCTTGTTAGATTTTATAACCAGACTTTTTGTTTTTCCAATAATCGAGTTTATTCCACTTTTTTAAATATAATTTACCTCGACATTTCCCTGAAGAGGGAAAAGCCGAAAGATTTGTGACTTTGAAACTTTTCTTGTGAAAGGAATCACTTTGTGGTTTGAAAGTGTAACTGTGACTTCTGAAACTGCTTTCAAATATTTTTTATTTTGTTTTCACTAAACCCGTCTCAACGTACTTGATGCTAATTTTAGCTTCTAGCTAACCATTTCGCTATTTTCTCTTTAATACATTAACTTTTAGCTAGCCTTTTTCTACTTTTTTTGGATACATCAGCTTTTTCTACCTTATTTTGAGCAGCATTATAATTTAAATTAAATTTGATACCCATTTTTTTAAATTGGCTTTTTGCTACTTTTATTTAGCCTTTAACTAATTTACGTAGCTGGTGACTAGCCTTTTCTTTTAGCTAGTTTTTTGTTTTCAGCGCGCCTCTTACTACGTTAGCATTTAAACTTTTATGTTTTATACGTACCTGTACATTATTTATTTTTAGCTGTACTTTTACCACCTTAGCATTTACCTAGCCTTTTGCTTGTTAAGTAGCCCTTTGCTACGTTTAGCTTTCGCTTACTCTTTTACGACTTTAGCTTCTACTTTTAGCTGTAATAACTATTTCAGCTCTTTAGTTGAGCGACTGAATGGTTCCGTTTTCTTGGCAGAGACCTGGAAGAGGATCCGTTGTTCGGAGACGACCTCTCCCCGCACAGCCGGTTGTCCAGCTCCGGTTGGTTCAGCTCCTCTCCGCCGCAAAGTCCGGATCACTCAAAGTCCGATGGGAAGATGGAGGTCCACAAGATCGTCAACAGGTGCGAGCTCTTCTCAGTGATCGATGCGATGAAAGCGTTGTCGAGTCCTGACCCGGTTTTTGTTGCTTCAGCTTCCTGTGTCTGGTTCCCGATGAGGCCAAGTCCTCGTACCAAGTGGAAGGCTCGGGCTACGACACCTACCTCAGAGACGCTCACCGACAGGTGAGACGCCGCCGAAGGTTTGGAGCCGCTGAGTGTCAGGTGGTCCGCTTCACCTGTCCTGTCTTCAGTTCAGGGACTTCTGTGGCGTCTGCCAGCGGTGGGACTGGAGGGGACATCCCAAACCTTTAGAGAAGTGCAACTTGGACCTGCCGTTCTTCGAAGGTCACTTCCTCAAAGTCCTCTTCGACAGGATGGGTCGCATCTTGGATCAGGCAGGTGTTGTCCACCGCCGATGGCGTGTTTTGATGAAGCTGTGTTCGTTTTAAAATATGAAGCTCTTTGATTATTTTACACAAACTTTTTAAAAAATGCTTCATTTTATTCTGCTTAAAGCAACAGAGTAAAAATAAAAAGCTGGACGTCCGTGGAGTACAGAAGTTTACATCCGTGTTTTGGGTTTTTAATCATTTATTTGAACTTGTCTTCTAAAGATAAATGTCCTTTAACAAGTCGCTTAAGTTAATGTGAACTTCAGGCGGGACTAAGATTATTTTAAACACCAGGATAATTTTAATGGAAGCATTTGTCTCACATTTCAAAATAAAAGCTCTTTACACAAATCCAAAATTAACTTTTTTAGGCTTAGTCAAAATCATTGCTTGACCTTTGACATTTAAATTTTTTTTTTAACTAAATGCTTGGATTAAACGTCTTAACAGAACTTAAAAGATGATGTTAAATCCTTCACTGCAGTTCAGGTTGAATAAAATATTAAAAGCCTCCACGCGATGTTTCGAGGATAGAAAATAAAAAATCATCTTAAACTTTTTTAACAGATTGTTTGATGTAATTTGTTTTAACTGTTAATCCATATGTTTACTTAAAAAAAGTTATATTGGTTGATAAAACCGACTTTAAAAGACAAACCTTCCACGTTGATTTTTTTTCCACCTGCACCTGAAACTTGCCGACTAATCGGTTAATGTGCTGAGTCGTCGTTTGCTCCTTGTCTTCCAGCCCTACGATGTGAACCTGCAGGTGACTGCCGTGCTGTCCAAGCTGTCTTTGCTACCACACCCCCACCTACATGAATACTTGCTGGACCCGTATATCAACCTGGCCCCCGGCTGCAGGTCTTTGTTCTCCGTCATCGTCAGGGTAAGGCTGGACTCGACAGCGTCTATCTGAACTTTGAGTCACCAGTTCTGTCAGCACTAACTAACATTATTGCACGGTCAGTTTCTAGTTTGCTTGTGTTAATATTTATGTATTTGATGAACCTGAAAACATACTACTGTATTTTCCACTGTATGCGTTGCATCTATTACGCGTCATCGCTGAAAACCCGGAAACGTGGGCCAGTGTTGTGCCAAAAGCCAAATGGCGGCCGCTGGAGCGTGCACGGGAGGACTTTAACAAGAATAACATTTAAAAACAATTATTTGTTTGCTTGAAATTATAGTAAAGTTGTGTCTCAGTTGAATCTTTCCTTAATAAATGCACTTTGATGGTAAAATCAGCTGCATTTCAAAACCGATCCGCTGAAGTGGGAGTGCGCAGAGGGACGAGTCGCCGTGCATTTCTTCAAAATTTAACAAGATAACCACCTAAAAACATTTATTTGTTTGCTCGAAATTATAGCAAAGGTGTGATTAAGTCTAACTTTTCCTTAATAAATGATGAATGCAGCTGATTTGACCATTAAAGTACATTTAATACACTAATGGTCAAATCAGCTGCATTTCACCTGGGCGGTGATGAAATGCAGCTGATTTGAAGTTTGCTCCGGGGGTTCTGGAGCGAGATGAAGTTTGCTCGCTATGGCAAGCCAAGCGTCACATTAAGAGCCACGTTTACCTATTAATGAGACGCTTGATTTGCCATATTAGTCGAGGGCCCTCTAGTGGCTGAAAATGGTAGTGTTCAATATTTTCCATGCCAGAATAAATGAAATAGTCAGTTCTCAGCCAAAAATTGGCTATAAATATGGGGAAAAAACATAAATATGTCACTTCTGTGTATAAGTCACAGGCCATGTAAATTCTGCAAAAAAAAAAAAAAAAAACTTATACGCTGGAAAATACGGTACTAGTATTGTTTAATTTTGACTTGTTCTGCCAGATTTAGCCAATTAGCCTTTAGCTAAATCAGGCAGAATGCAGCTTCCTTTCTCAAAGTGTGTTGTTATTGTGCAGCGTCCCAAATAAATTACAGTATATATTAAAAAAAAAAAATCAAGATGGCTGCCACAGTTAATCAACATTAAACACCAAAATGGATACGAGTGTGGCTGAAACTAAGAGTCACTCACAACACGATGTGTGCGAGAAACTTGTTATTTTCAGGGCTAAATAAAAATGATTTTCCGTCACTGCGGTTGTTTTAACGACACTCGGCTGGTTTCAAACCGCTGCAGGTGGTTGGAGATCTCATGCTGAGGACTCACCGCATCCCAGACTTCACAGCCAAACTGCTGCTCGTCAGGAAGAGGTTGTTGGGCCTGGAGCCAGAGGGCATCACGTACGTATCTGTCCCACGCCGGGCGCTTGACCTGCTTGACCTGGACCTTCGCAGTCCGCTCACCTCTCTGTGTCCTCGCAGCATCGACCACACGACGCTGCTGGAAGGCGTGATCGTGCTGGAGGAGTTCTGCAAAGAGCTGGCAGCCATCGCCTTCGTCAAGTTCCACGCAGCGTCCTCGTCCTCGCCGTGACTCTGTCTTTAAGCTTTCCTCCCGCCGGGCGGACAGGTCCGGGCGAACGGACCGGTGGCACAGGGTTGGCGAACATTAACACTTACTGGTCTGACTGTTGACGTCCACACCGACGGGGGGTGTTTGGAACGTTTTGGAGCTCGGACACCCTCCAGCAGAGGACGAGGACGAGGCTCGTCACGGTGCCGAGATGTTCACTGGACTCATCATGTTTCGTCATGCAGTGGTCACTGCCCCCCTTCCTGCCTGACATTCACATGCGTGCACGTGTGTGTGAGAGAAAATATGTTTGTGTATTTATTTTGTCTCCCTTTTACATCTATTTGTAAAAAAGAAAACTCATTGCCTTAATGTGAAAAGCATCTTTCAGTTACAGAAGTGTTTCCTTTTGAAACGTTGAATCTTAAAACCTTCATGTCGCCCAGACACAACCCCCCACCCCCACCCCACGATGTGTACCTGCAGTTCATACGTGTTGAAGTGCGGCACAGGAAAGTGCTGCCCTCGTTTTAAATGCCACGTTGTTTGTTTGTTGTGTGTTTAGGCTGTTCCCTCGGTTCGGCTTTAACTGCTCGTGTCCGTCACCCAAAGATGTCCCCGCTCGTGTCCGTCACCCAAAGACGTCCCCGTCATCTCGTTTTGTCAAACAAATGTCGACTTTGCAGACGATTTGCACACGAACCTCATTGCACTGCGACTGTCGCATCATTTGTACGTGATGTTAGCACGCCGTCGCTAAACGTCTCCTGGTTCCACACGAGCGCTTTTCTGAGCTCGATGTCCTCAGAAATTTATTTGCTGTTTTCAGACGAATGTTCGGAAGAAGAAAAAGAAAACATTTTAATTTCCAGTCTTAAGCGCAGGGTTCCTACAGTCTCTTCAGAAGTGGGGATTTAGTTTTGACTATTTTCCACAGCTGGATAAGGATGGAACGAAGGACAGATGTTTTCCAGATGTGTCTGTTCCAGTTTCTAGAAAAATTTACTCACCCAGAAAAAATGCTTAAACAGCAAATTAATAAAAATAACCAAATACTCTCATTGACTGCCTCTTTCACGCTTAAAAACAAATGAAGTCTCAAATTTGTTAAAATTTATAAGTTTGAAAAGAAACTGATCTGGAAATTATCAATCCCTAAATTCATTTGGCTCCAAACAAACTGTTTTTGTAAATTTTACACGAATTTCTTTAGAACGTTTGACAAAAACGTCCATTTGTTTAAAACAAAAGCCTTCCAGATGTTCCAGCCTTCCAGTAAATAAACTGACAAATAAGTTTGTAAATTTATTTCAAAAGTTTGTGGGACGTGGGAGCCCTGCTCGTAGACGTGTTCTTGTGTAAAACGTATCGGACCTGAAGTTGCTCCAGGCCGTTCAGAACATCTGGAGCTCCTTCAGGTCGTCATGACAACCGTTTACTGGCAGTATTTCTTCTTCGGTGGTGCTCTGTGTCGCCTTGGCATCTGTAACTTGCGTGGCTCAACTCATCAGTGCTTATAAAAATACTATTTAATGTAACTTTGTTTTTATTTTCGTGTGATCGTAGAAAGAACGAGCTTCGTTTCCTGAGTGCGACGCTGTCGAGGAAAATGGACTTCCTGTCCTCGTTGCCTCAGATGGGTCACTCAGGCACCCGAGCTGCGTTCTTATGCAACCAACTGCTTGCATGAATTCAAATTTTGCACATCGTCTTCGTCTTTGTTGTATAAATTAATTGCTTTTCTAAATATTTTGTTTCATGAACCAAAAAAAAAAAGAAGAAAACTTTGGGACAGCTCCGGAGTAACATTTCTATTTTAACGGGACGTTTTGATTCGATCGTGCACATTTATATCGTGTTTCCGACTTCTTTCGTACGTTTGTATATTTTATGTCGACGATAGCAATAGAGAATATATATATAATAGAGAATATACTACCTGGTGTAAATGCATGCCTAAATGATTTTTTATTCTTAAAAAAAAAAAAAAAAGTTCAGTTTGTGGTTTTTGTTTCTTTTTCAGCTGTCGGCACTTTGATCTGTGAAAACACTGACGGAGCGACGAAGCCTTATTAAACACTGTGGATCTAGTTTCTGCATCAGAGTTATTCTAATCTCAGATTATCTGCCTCCTGCTGGATCCAAATTGAATTGAAAATCTGCAAAATGAGGACGTTCTATTTAGTATTTATATATATTTTAAGGCTTTATAAACCACACACTCTTGCAATGTTAACCATGTTCTAAACTCTAAAAGAGACCGACAGTATTCCTACAGTTACTGAGCCAATCAGACTAGCCATCGGAAGCACAGGGACATTTCCCGGTGGCCTGGCCCGCTCGGTGATCGCCGAGGGGGACGAAAGCCTTGGTTCAGGTTGTGCTTGATTATTCTAAACAAACAATCCACACATCTCACTGAAGCTTCCACAGCAGCGATGGGGAAATACAGACCCTGCTCCCTCCTTTCTCTTTCTGAGGCTGTCACCAAGAGCAGAGTGTCTGCTCTGCTGCGACACAGCCTCGGAAAGAGAAAGAAGAGGCCTCCTCGGCAATCACTGAGCGGGCCAGGCCACTGAGTCGTGTGTCGTGCACAATTTTACATTGAAAACCCACGAAAGAGTCCAAAAGTGGAACCGTGACATATCGAGGGGCTACTGAAAACTCTTCTACGATGGACTCCGTTGCAGTTGTTTACATTTTACGTGTTTTTTTGGGACCGATGCTCCAGAACATAACTCCACCTCTCTAGGCTCTCTTCCACCTGCTTCTTACTGTCACAATGACTGAGCATCGACCCGCCTGTCCTTCACTATCAAAGCTGGTTCCTGACGTCACCAGTCCTGTCCAGACGTCCTCAAACAGGACCACCGTTCTTCTCGGGATCTTTTTGGCTTTCTGTAGATCCACAGAATACGCTGCACTTCAGTAAGTCCACCTGGTCCTGAGCCTGTTAACCACAATAGTTGATCACATGGCAGCAACTTGATGCCTTTTGGCATCTGGATGTGGAGATGTTCAAACCAAGAACGAGGAGATGTGACTGAACGTGGCGGTGTTGGGCTAAGTATCAACCATCCAAGGCTTTACAGACGACCAGATGCTTCCCCTTCTCGCCCAATGATCCCGTGTGAACTGCAGCTTCTCCTTCCTGTTAGTTGACAGGCGGCACCTGGTGCGGTCTCCTGTAGATCAGCTGAGCTGCACGGCGGACTAGTGGTTGGCACTTTGCCTTGGCCAGAAGGTTCAAGCCCCGGGGTTGGGCCAGGGGTACTTAGGGTTCCTCACATGTTCCAAAAACATGTTTAGGCTGCGTTCAGCCTCCCCACAGAAGATATCTGATTTTAGTGTGTTTAGTTAAATAAAGGATGATCTGACTAAAGGGAGTTTGTGCGTTCAGACAGTATTCCGACCTCTACAAGGCGTCATCGTACAGTTTCCTCTTTCAGACAGGTCTCTGTTCCTAAGAATCCCTTTAGCAAAAAGAGAACCCTTTACCCTTCTGGCAACGACGACACCACGAGTCACTTCAATCCTCGTTCTGACGCTGAACTCAGCGAGTCGTCTTCGTCACGTTTAAATGCACCGAGATGCTGCCACGCGATTGGCCGATGAGCTTTTAGCGTTGAGCTCTTGATCACGTTCTTAGTAAATTTACCTCTTGATCAAATCTAAACCCAGCTGGTCATTTTTTGTCCTTAGACCAACAGAGTCTCCCTCTAGTTGCATTTCCTCCTGTGTGTTTGTTTGTTTCTTTGAGGTTTTTATTTAAGACAGCGATTGATGTTGCGGATGCAGCAGTCCCTCGATCATCATGGAGGTTACGTTCCAGACCCCCCGCGATAAGTGAAAAACCAATGTAGGAACACTATGTTTATTCTAGCATTTTTATATATTTTAAGGCTTTAGAAACTCTTCACACACTCTTACAATGTTCTAAACTCAAACCTACGTCACATAAACAACACATGTATTGTGCAGTTTTACTCACCAGCTCTGCAGACCAGTAGCTCGGTTCTGGTCGGGTTCAGCTACCCTGCACCATGACTAAGGTTGATGTGCACATGCTGCCGCTCCAGGAAGGGACACGCCACATGCCAGGCTGCCCAGGATGTAGTCCACCACCTTGGCCCGGGTCCGGATCAGCACCCCGGCGACCAGTCCAGATCAACTGCAGCCCAGTACTCACCAGTGAAGATACAACTTGAAGGACGAGTTCAGCTTCGGGATCATTGGAGACTTTTCTGCCAGTTCTGTGATCGTCATAGAAACATTGTTGCTTCTGACTTTGCTTTGCACAACTTTCCCTCCATTCTGGCAGAAAGCAGCAGCCGAAAGCACTGACTTCTGGGAAGTGTAGTTCTTTTGATTAGTGTAGGGTTATTGAAAAAAAAACTACAAATGGCAGTAGGCCTGTCACGATAACAAATTTTGCAGGGCGATTAATTGTCTCAGAAATTATTGCGATAAACGATATTGTTTGAAATTTGGCAATAATTAATTGTGAAATTTAAAAAGAAATAAACCATTTATTTTTTTTTGACCACTGGATGGCAGTATAAGACTGAACCAAAGGATGGATAGTGAGAGAGCGAGCAGCGTGTCCGGGTAAGGCCCCTTGACGCGACATGGGCTGTCTCTCTTTGGTTCTCAAAATGGCGGACGCTCGGTGTGGTTTGAGCTCTTTAGCAAAAAAAAAAAAAAAAAAAAATCAGTAAACAAGT
>JARVGS010063763.1:0-11903 GCA_031762315.1 Hypsolebias antenori
GTCACTGGGGGTGGCGGCCGTAAACGTGAAACTCCGTAAACCGGGAACGCCGTAAACCGGGGGTTACCTGTATAAGTAAGCTCCATTTACCATTTACCAAACTCCCATGCACCCTCCAGGACTCTGCTGAGGGTGTAGAGCTGGTCCAGTGTTCCCATGACCAGGATGAAAATCGCACTGCTCCTCCTGAATCCGAGGTTCGACTATCCAACGGACCCTCCTCTCCAGAACCCCTGAATAGGCCATACCACAGAGTCTTAAGATTGTGATTCCCCCTGTAGTTGGAACACACTCTACAGTCCCCCATTTTGAATAGGGGCCACACCTCAGGTCTGCCAATTGAGGAGAACTGCCCCCGATGTCCACATAATATTGTAGAGTCATGTAAGCCAACACAATCCTACAACATCCAGAGCGTTAAGGAACTCCATGCGAATCTCATCCAACCCCTGGGCTCAGCCACCAACCAGCACCAAAGATTGGAGAGCCCAATCCAAAGTCCCTAGGCTCCGCTTCCTCAGTGGAAAATGTGCTGGTGGGATTGAGGTCATCTTCGAAGTACTCTGCCCACTGACCCACAACGTCCCGAATTGTCAGAAGCACACCATCCCAACTATAAACTGTTGTTGGTGTGTTGTTGGACTGCTGTCTCAGAATTAACATTTGACCAGAATTTAGTGAAAGAGCTGCTTTTTAAAAGAAAAGCTTTTAGTCTTGGTCACATGTTTATATGAAGAATTTGAAGTTGTCATGCAACACAGATCCATAAAAAAGAAAAATTAAAGATAAATGAGAATAAATGGAAGTAGTAACTCTTTTTGTAGCTAGCGATGCTATGATCTTTGGCCCTCAGGGCTTCGGGGAGGTTTTGCTACAGTAACGTTCCTGGTTTTCCTCAGGAATCATGATGCTACACAAATCAACACAATTATAAAAATCTAAAAATAAAACCTTATTTTAAAATGACGCTTTAATGGAGTGTGCTTTTTTCTTTTATTTCAAACTGCACCTGTTGTCTTTATGAGACAAACTAAGCTTATCGTTCATTCACTCAGCCCCACCCCCCACCCCCCAAACATACAAAGAAAAAACAAGAAACTTAATATTTACAAATATTTCATCTGTTTGATCTTACACATAAAAATGTACAGTTATGAATCTCATCTAGATGTCTTCTTCTTCATCACATTTCCTCCTGACCGAATTAAACCCTCAACAATGGCGCCCTCTGGTGTTAGCTTATAAAACAGCAGTCAAAGGAGCAGACAGGAGCTAAAGATCTCGTTTCTTTTCGCTCCTTCAGTGAGATCTCTGTAACTGTTGAGGTTTACTTCACAACCCCGGACTGCTTCCTTTCCCTTAAACGTGAGTACAAAAGGCAGACATGTTCCACATAGACAGATTCACAGATATTCCTCTGGCTGACAGTGTGGACAGAAAGACAGCCATGTTTCTGAATCAACTCATCATTCCCCGTCTTTTCTGATCCCAATTTCTCTTAAGGCGGTGAGTCTTTCCATCTCATTCCAAAGTCTCTCACCCGTAAAATGTCCCCTTTCTTGTCCTGCTGTCCTCTGCAGCAACCGTCCACCTTCACTTCCTTTGTGATTTGAATTGTGCACGTCTCCATTTTTACGGGCTTACAAAATCTCTGCCCGGAGCAGCTATCACCCCACCCCATTCAAGACCTCTCCCACCCCCTTAGACAGTAATAAAATAGAAAACAAACAGGCTAAAGCTAACACACAAGCAAAGACAGCAACGGTGGTGGACTTCTCCCATAATGCACGTGTTTCTGTGGTATCCGATGGTTCTGCTAATGGACTGGATTCATCTGTTTGACATCTTCATCTGAGAATCAGGGTGGAATTGCAGGGCTGAAAAAATTATGTGTTGCTAACCAAATGGAAGAAGCCCCATCAGAAACAGCAGACATCACCTGTGTTGTTTTAACCTTTTGCGGAGATCAGAACTTCTTTGGAGGTGCACCGGTTCTCCTCAATGTGTTTACAGCTGGGAGAACTCGCACTTGAGAACAACAGCAGGGCCAGACCGAGGGAAGAAATCAAAGTTATGGTGAAGCGGATTATTTAGTTTGATTGGTCGGTTAAAGGAATAGAACAGTACAAGCGTGCTACGTCATGATCATCATACAGACAGGTGATGGGCTTTCTGATGGTTTTGCTTCTTCACCGTATTAGGAATAAGTTAATAAATCACGACACCTGTGATAATAATTGAAAACAAATAGTGAGTCCAAAACGGCGACTTTGCAAAGTCTTTAGTAATGACTCGTTCCTTTTGGATGAACTGAGTGAAGCGCCATAATTTCATAAAGTTTGGGAACTACTGATGGGTTCAGCTAGAAAAATCAGAAAGTGGACCAAGATGTTTGAGTCGATTTTGGAAGCGTGCATCAAAAAGTTTTGTGTCCTTTCCCCATGTTGTCAACTTTAAAAAATAATTCATGCATAGAGCCCTACTGAGAAACCCCCTTTTTAATATACTTTCTCCTTTGTACACATTTATATAGAACTATATATAGTATCATTTCTCTATATCTATATTTCCAGCAAAATAAATCTTTGCACAACAAAACATTTAAGCCAATACCTGAAAGAAACAAGCAAACAAAGATGAAAAATAAAACCACAATCGACAGCCAGTTTGGCACTTTGTCTTGAAAACATACAGTCTCTGTTAGTTGAAGTAAACAGGACTTTCTAGATTTTTTTTTCCTTTGATGAGAAAGCAAACACACTAGTACATAGTTGGCACCAAATATGCTGGTAGAATGAAATCCCAGATACCAATATTTCATAGCCATGTTTCCTGTGCGTGATGCACTCCCCCAACATCTCAGTACATCAAGAGCATCAAGAAGAGAGAGACCCACAATTTAAATGAGAGGAACAAGGCTATAATTAAGACACAGATGTAGAAAAATAAAATAAAATCCACGTAGCACACTAAGAGACAGAGATTAACTGACATCAAAGTAAAAAAAAAAAGAGAAAACATCAAAGAGCAAATACACCTTTGTCCCTTTGACAGTTCCTTTAGACTGAAAATTGTAGACCCTCATTGAACGATTTAAATCACCTCCAAACTGACCATCTGCTCCTCTGCAGTTCATTTCTGTCTCCAAACGCCAAGGGTGGAGGGTTCTGCTAAGCTGTACAGCACAAGATGGAGGTTGTGGAGTTCCTTTAAGAGAGACAAGAGTATAAAGTATCATAAAGGCCCACATCCAGAGACCTTTCTGCTAGATCTGTAGGAGATCCAGTATTCCTGGTCCTTAGGTGGCGCTGTGTTGAGCTAGTCGCTACTATACCCTGGTGGTGGAGTGGGGGTGGGGCAGGGTGTTGTTGTGGCCGGTGGAGGGGAAAGTATTGAAGGCATGAAGAGGCTGCATGCTGGTGATGGTGCTGGGAATCATGGTAATGGTGTTTGGCGTCATCAGTGGCACATCGTCTGGGGCGCGGCGCAGTGCCAGTGTGTAGTCGGGTGGACAGGCGGGTCGTAGGATGTCGTGCGGTCGAAGGGGCTCCATATCGTGGTGAGCGTCGTGCTCCGAGTGCTTCATCTGCAGAGACATAATCTCCTCCTCCTGGCTGTGAGCCAGATCATTGGCCGGCACGCCTCGCTGAGGTGACAGCCGGTGCCGTCGCATCTCGTGCCGCTTGTCGCGCTTGTAATAAAGGGCAGCAAATGCCAAGATGTTGAGGAAAAGTAAAGAGGCTCCTACAGCAACCGTGACACTCAGCTCGGTGGAGTAGTCTCGGGTGTCTCCGGGAAAGAGGTCCTGGTGTGGACGCTCCGAGCCCTCAGGCTCCGTTTCAGAAGGGAATGTTGGGTAAGGGTGACGAGTCGTTCGAGGACCTGGAGTCCTGGGCCAGGGTCTGATGGTGCCAGGGCCTGGACCAGGGCCAGGTGGCAAACGGGTAGTGGTTGTTGAGGGCCCACGTATACTATGAATATGGGGGACTAGTTCTAGCCAGAAGGCCACCTTGTTGGCCCTGTAGTTGTCCCTAACACGAGGTTTTAAGCCGATGTGGAGATACTGTTTGTCCTTTGGGTTAAACTTTGCCCAGATCACCTCTTCAAAGCGGTTGGGCTTGGTGTGGATGAATTTGGTGTCCTGAGGAACAGGCAGGTTGGGGTCACTAATAGAAAACAGAGGAAGAAGAAAGGTTTAGGTTTTCACAAATCATTAAACCAAACAGAATAATCCAAGAGACAACAAAAGCTTCAAGTACTTCAGACCGAGATTCTTGATAGATCTTCCCTTAGAGCACACACAAAACCTAAAATAGATCAATCTTAATTGATACCTACCCAGTTTTGGCAAAGTTTGTCCAGTATGTCATGACCACAGCGCTCAGCATCACATCATTCTTTGAGAAATTGCACGGGAACAGGTCTGTGGCACCAATCATGGGCACGCCAAACACATATGGTATCTCATCTCCGTGCGCTGCATCAGCCCATTCAGGTCGTGTCTCAGTCTGGCAGTGGTGGTAGAACGTGTAGAAATAAACCGGAGACTGAAATTCAGCGTGGAGCTTGGCTGTGGCCACTGCTGGCGCCACCCACTGGTGGTCAGTAAACAACGCCAACAGAGTTTTCCTTCTCATGTCTCCATTGTCCCTGTCCGCCCAGTCTGTGTACATGAACTTGATGGTCTCCCTCAGGATGTCTTTACCTGTTGGGGAAAACGTGAAATGTAGTCAAAGAAGGTCAAGGTGAGTAAAGGTTGCTAAAATGAACCCATATACCAGGATTGGTAAAAGGCAAAGGTGCATTTCTGCATGTGAGCAAGACATACATACAGGGGTGAGATACGCAACACGACGAGAAGCAGAATTTGTCTTTCTGTTTCCAGAATGACTGTCAAGAGTTTGACAGGGAGCGTGACTGCATTATTCAAATGCGTGTGTATTTTGACGGTGTGCCACTGCGATGCTGATCTGTTAGGAACAACAGCACTGTGATTGGGAGCTGGCTGCCTGGGGGCTGATGAGCGACATCATTAGTGCCCGCAGAGCCCCAAAGGCCAAAGCACAGACCCACCGCGGTGAAAGATAATCTCCATGATAGACAATCTCATTAGTATGCCTGTCTTGGCATACTTCAGGGTTCACATTTCATCTTTTCTCATCTTTTGCCCACATGTGGTTGTACAAACTTGCATTTTGACAAAACGCTGTGTATGTATACTTTTTTGTTTTCATAAGCTGTGTTTGTAACAGAATACCTGCAAAAATACTTTATTTTCATTGTTTTTTTGTTTGTTTTGTACATATCCCAGAAAAATGTCACTTCAGAACTGTCAGAATGAGCCAAAGGAGTAGTTTTGCTGCAGGATTGTGTCATTTGTAGGCAGCAGAAAGGGGACTTTGAAGACAGATGTGTGAGTTGGTGTCCCTCACCCTCAGGATATACATAAAGGTTGTCCACAAAGTTAGAGATGGTGTAGTCGAACGCTGCGGCAGAGATGCCATCGTTGTCTTCACTGTCATCCACAAACTTCAGTCCTTCTCCTTGGTTCACTCCGATCAGGATGTCATAGTTGAGGAACTCCCCCTGATGGCCAAAGAAGGGGATGTTTAATGATCAAATTAAGACCAATCTAAAGTCACCATCAATAAACACAAAATTACAAATTCAGTATTTCTTCACTTTAAACTATTATTTGTTATTATAAATGTTATAGTTAATTCAATAAATACAAATATGTGAAATAGAGCATTGCCATTCATGAGTAGTTATTGTTGCGAGGCCATCATCACACAATCAGTGAGGGAGGAAGACATAAAATCTACTTCCTGCTTTGGCGTAATGAGTTTAAATACTTTGTATTCTTTCCAACAGGAGATAGTAAAAAGCTCTCTTACATATTAGTTCCTCCAACGTGTGTCAGTTTATAGATTAAAGCCCTCACATCTTAAAATAATGATCTTTTGGAGCTGTAGAAGTTTATTGTACCAGTTACAATACAATGGAAACTCAAAGTAACAGACCTTTTGGTTCCCACCTCTGATTATTTCTTTTAGAGAAGTAAGAGGAAAGCAGCTAAAGTCGTCACATTTTCTGATCGTTCATGGATTATTGATCATTTTGGGATGAGATGAATTTCTAAAATGTTCCAGTTTGTTCTTTTTAATTTTTTGTTCTTCTATAGGGGATTTTTACTGTTTAGAAAACAAAGTGCCTAGCATTCTTTAAAGGAATTCCAGTTACCATCCACCTTCCATTCAACAGTTTTCAACAAGTTTCTGTTCAGTGCCCTGAGACAACTTCTATTGTGACTTGGTGCTAAACAAATAAAATGAATTGAACTGAATCTTATGATAAAGAATTTAAATAGCACATCATGTTTTTTAAAGGGATGGGGACACAAATAAAGATTCTGAATCATGGCTTTACACTCTTCCACCATCAGAGCTGTTGTTGTTCACTGTACTGAGTGTGAGTCGACACCGGCTGCTAAATGTCACAGCCAGGTCTCTAACGTGGATTAAAAGGTCACAGACACACCTTCTCCGAGACTTGTCTGTAGTGTCATCACCGTCAGACAGTCCAGTTCCTCACCTGCTGCATGAGAATCTCAGGATCGTCTGGCACCACGTCTCCATCCACCACAGGACCAAAGGCGATGTGGTAGCGGGCCGGTTGGATGTCCTGGTCCACCAGCTCCCGGAAGGTCTTGCGTCTCAGGCAGTCGACGAGGTCGGCTGTCTCGGAGTAGGTGCAGCCCACCTTCCGGGCCAGGATCTTGGTGTACTTGAGGGGCTGGTAGTTGACGGACCAGCTGGAGATGGCCGTGCCACTCTGAGCGATGGCCCTGTGGAACAGACCTGAATGGGCAGGTGGGAGTAAAGGACACTGGTCACACATCTCTGGCTGCCAAAGCTACTGCACATAAAACACTTCCAAGTCACACTTTCCTTCCTTCCTACTGAAAGTGTTGGACAGCAGATCTGAAGCAGCCTAGCTGAAGCACGCTATGGACCTGTAGCTCAAAATATAGAGGCCGGACTGGGAATAAGCTCTTCTGAAAGTCCAAAGATCTGTTTTTCTGTTTTCTCTCCCACTCCTGTTCCATCTCTACACCTCCCTGTCCCTCCTCTTTGTTTCTATCGGACTCTTTAGTTCTGCCTGTCCTGAGCTGCTGAAACCACTCGAGTGGCTCGTTAAGGGGCCGCCTGCTTCACTCGTTTCCTCTCGGGCTCCTTTTTTTTTTTTTTTTTTCCTCACCTCTCCTGGGCTGAAGACCGGTCAGTTAATTATTGAGGAGAGCTGCAGAGTCTCTTGTCCCTGGGAGATCAATTAAAGGAAGAAGTAACTTGGAAGCAGCTACAAATATCTCTGCGCCGAGAGAGACAGAAAGAGGTGGATGATGACTCTAGTCCATTAGTGGACCGGTTCTCAGTTTGGCTTCAGCTCTCTTCATAGTGTCCAAACATCTTTCTGCCTGTTTCATCCTCGTCTGTCCAACACATCTAAACAAGGTGAATGTTCTGTTTTGGCATCTGACTTTCACCCTTTGTCAAATCAACATTTAGAGCCCCTCCCTTCATGTCAGCCGACGCCCCCCTCCTGCATAGCTCTGCTGTCGGCTTTGGTTCTTAACAAACTGCTGTCAACATGACCGGTAACCCTTAAGGACGACAGACTCCTTACCTGACATCAATGATGGGAATAAGGGGGGGAGCATGACAGACAGGTGGCGTCTAGAGGGTTGATGTTACACCGATAGATGCTGATGAAGAGGAAGACGATAGTGGGACGGCAAAGCAGAGACATGGAAATGGACAGGTGACAGAGGGAAGGGGTGAGTGGCTGTCAGCAACAGAAGACAAGGAGTTGATGTTTGTTATTGGCGATGTTAAAGATTTATTTCACTCCTAAACATGTCTTACAGAAAGTATCTACAACAAACAACTCGTTTCCGTCTAAACATAAAGACAGGAGGAATCGTTAGTGCATGGAGAGATGAACCTTTTAGAAAATTAACTTTTCATAAGTTAGATGTAAAGTGCACTTAACGTCTCTGAAGATTCCCAATTAACTCATATCTCGTGTCAAAAATAGCTCCTTACCAACTGTTAATGAGGAAGCTTCAGAGATTTGTTTAAATGCGGCTCGGAACTGTTAAGAAAGTGAAACTAGTTCTTCACGCTTAGTTCGTCTCTTTCATGAATCAGATGTTTCATCTTTTCTTTCTGCTCAGAAGCCGGACACAAAGCGGGTGTACTCAAACTGTTTAGAACGGTTCTGTTCTTATCTGAGTGACTGGCGCTTTTGTGTTAATGTTGACTTCAGCGCCTATTTCCTGCAAGGTTCCACAGGGCTCGATTCTTGGACCCCTTTTGTTTTCACTGTACCTGCTCCCTTTGAGGTCCATCCTCAGGAAACCACCATCTAGGACGCCTGGGGGAGCAGATGGTGGGGGGTTAAGGGTCTTGCTTAAGGGCCCAGAGGGGAGCGGGGAGCAGATAAGGGTGGAGGAAGGTGTGGGTGCTTCACCTTTCCCACCCACATTTTTGATGTCTGTCCGAGGAGTTGAGCCGGCGACCATCTGATCACAGGCTTACCTTCTCCAACATCTGCGCCACCACTCCCCAGTTTTAAAAACTGCTTGGTAATTTCATAATCTATACTGTTAACCCATAATTCATGATAGTGATAAAATACTTAGAGAATGAGATGTTCTGTTCAAGGGGAGAGGATAATGAAGTATGTCACTCATTTAATATTTATTTATTTTGAGTTTTGTTAACATTAAAGGCTCAGTGTGGATCATTTTAGGCCACAGTGTAACAATCTCTGACTCTGCCATGAACTTTTAACTGTTTTGGTGTAAAATAAGCGAAGCTCATCTCTTCAGCTGAAAATGTTCCAGGCTGTACGGTGGTGAAACTTCCGCTCATCATCAACATAAATATAAACTCTGAGAGATAAATGCAGGTTTGGGAGGAATAAATGTTGCCATAAATCGGTTTCAGAGAGCACGCTGATTAATTCAGCACAATAATGCTGTTCTGCAGCTTGTTTTTGTGGTTTCAGAGTGAAATCAAGTCAGACCCAGTCAGTAAATCATTGCACCATGCTCTTATTAGATTTCCACTTGTTCTCATGTTCACAGCTGGTGTGTGTATTTAATGATTTACCATAAACAAAGAACCTTTAACTGTTAAATCTGACCCAGACGTTGGGAATTCACCATAAATTTGACATTTTTTTTGGTGCACCTCTTTTTATAAAAGCTGTTCCAGGATGTTTGGAAAAGGGTCAAACGTGTCGTATCGTTCTGAGAACAGCGTTACGACTGGCCGTGCAGATGTTTGTGGGTTAATCTGAGGGGTTAACAGAGATTAAGGGATAATTACAGAGGTTGTGTTAATGGATACACTGATACAGCAACACACACACACACACACACAGTTCATGCATTTTGTTTTCAAAGCACATCTACACAGAATGAGCGAACCCCAACGTTTCAAACATCCTCGGAGCAGTAATTGAAACAGAAGCGTGGCTGCACGAACACGCGCTTTGTGATCTCTTCTTCTTCTTCTTCTGTCTGCTGCGGTTTGTGTGCGACGCAGCAGACAACGAGAGGAGAGAGGCACTCGGGGCGAGTCCTCGAGCGGCGCAGAGAACAGAGGCTCGGAGGACGGCTTCACGCACGCCGTGATCAAAAGCGGTGAGAGCGCGACCGTTTGGCTGCGGCTCGTCGGCCACACGATCTCAGCTCGGATCAAAGCGGGCCGGTTCGGCCTCCGTCCTTCGGCTGCGCCGCAGTAACGCTCGGCCCTCGGGGGCGCTTTGTCCGAGGTGGAACACGTGCAGGCTTCTGATGAAGGTGGAGCAGAACCACGAGGCCTCACAGGTCATGTGACCTCCGCAGACATGAAGGATCAAACGTGAACGCGCTCATCAGACGCACGGCGTTCTTCTTTGACGATAAAAGGGTCGGGCGAACATCGCAGCTAAAAGACATTTATAGGCTGAACATGTTTCAAACAGACGAATGCAAAAATGCTTCCAGGCTGGATGAGTCGTCCCACGCTGTTTAGACAATAAATAAATAAATAAACACGCGAGGAAACGGATCTAAACAAGGTGGGTCTGAGCTCTTTTTAGTCATAACTACACAAATGATCATTTCAGCTGAAGCACAGACTCAAGTTTGATGCGTTTGCTGAAATTTGCTGAAGTAGTTGAAACTTAACAGTTTAAATTTATAAAAAAAAAGTTAAAAAGAGCCGAACAAAAACTAAACTGAGCAAACAGTGAAAAACTAAAATAAGAGCAGCAGCTAAATGTCAAATAGGCTGAAAGTAGCCAAATTATAAAAAGCTAAATGTAACAAAACTGTAGCTAAATGCAAAATTTACAAAAGTAGCTAAAAGATAAATTGAGCAAACCTGTAGTTAAGCTAAGATTAGAAAAAAAAACGGCTAAATATTAAAATAAGCAAAACAGCTGCTAATTTCTTCAGCTAGCTAAAAGGTAAATGTAGAAATTTTACATCTAAAATATAAAATCTGTGAAATCATAGCTAAAAAACTCAAATTTTACATGACTAACTAAAAGCTAAAATAATTAAAAAACAAAAATCAACAAAAAGGTAGCTAAAAGCTAAACGTAATAAAACTGTAGCTAACGGTAAAACTGACAAGAGTAGCTAAAAGATAAAATGACCAAAACTGTAGTTTAAAATTAAATATAGCATAAGCAAAAGAGCAGCTAAAATTTGTTCAACTAGATAAGTTAAATGTCGAAAAATTACATCTAAAAGTTAAATCAGTGCTAAAAACTCAAATTTTGCACAAGTAAAAGATAAAATAAACAAAACTTAAACTAAAAGCAAAAATCAGCAAAAATATTGCTAAAAGCTAAATGTAACAAAACTGTAGCTAAATTAGAAAAATAACAGCTAAATGTTAAAGTAAGCAAATGCAGCACCCAAAATTTGTTCGAGTTAAATGTAGCAAAATTATTCCCAAAAGCTAAAATTAGTGAAATCGTGGCTAAAAGCTCAAATTGTGCATGACTAACTAAAAGCTAAAAGTTGCATAAGATGACAAAATGTAGCTGGAGTAGTAGCTCAGATTTTAGCGAGCGTGGCTTTTAGAGGAGTTGAAAGGAGTTGTTTAAAAGTTACAAATACTAAGAATCAAAACAGACTATTCTGAGTCAGATGAAACATTTTGTAAAAAAAAAATTAAAGAAACAATATCAAAGTCCTGCGACTTCCCAGGATGTGAGCGTTACCCTCTGAGTGGTGCGACAGGATGAGGAGGTTCACGCAGGAGGCTCCTGCTCCAGAGCCGAAGATGGTGATCCTCTCCGGGTCTCCGCCGAAGTGCCCGATGTTCTCGTTGAGCCAGCGCAGAGCTTGAATCTGGTCCAGCAGGCCGTAGTTCCCTTTAGCAGACTGATCTCCAGTACTGAGGAAACCTGGATGTTTCAAAACCAGAATGAACGATGGAGGGTTCAGGATGAAGGAAGAAGAGATGCAGGAGGTGAGGAGGAAGGCGGGACAGACAACAGGAAGACGAGGACGTTAGTGAAAAGTATTTTCTACAAGTGAATTCTCCTTTAGACACGAGAAAACTGCAAACGAGTCCGGACCTTCGAGTTCATGAAACGATCCCAAAGAACTTGACAACTTTAATTCAGAGACGGGACCAAAATCTTTAAATGTATCCTAACTTATGACATAGCTCTATTTTGAAAAATGCTTTCATCAATTTTTAGTCATTTTACAGAATATATGTTTATTTGTCACATTGAAGAAAGGAACAAATCAGTTTCAAAGAGAGGGACAGTGAGAAAACTCTAAAAAGAAGGTTTCCAAACAGAAAGGAAAGTTCATACTCAGTAACTGA
>JARVGS010063786.1:0-12184 GCA_031762315.1 Hypsolebias antenori
ATCCTTTTCCAGCTGCTCTTATTCCACTGACAAAATGTATTAAAGCAGAAACCTAAATAAAGAGAAATATATTTGCTAAACATTTTTTTTTCAGTTTCTGTAATTTTATGGAGAAATAGGCAAAAACATTTTTTTATTTGAGGGGCTATAAATCAGATATTTTATCAGAATAAATTAAACATATTAATCCACATATCATGATGCATGCTCAATAACTCAGGTAGAAAAATCTCTGGACATGCAAAAAAACAAAACAAAAAAAACAAACAAAAAAAGTGGAAACATTTCATCTTTCATTGACTGGAGAAGTCTTTCAGATGAAAGAAAACCTTTGTACATTTTTTCTTTTGTTTTTTGAATGTCCATAGGACCAGACTTAACTTTTATAGATATTAATCAAAAGTTTAATTATGAACAGAAAACATTAATTTAAACATTAAGTTAAACATTAATTTAAATGATTTAACATGTGAGGTTTTTGTGCAGTGTTTCAGCTTCCTGTGTCTCTGTGGTTCTCGAGTACAATAATAAACAGCAGAATCCTCAGGCTTCAAGCTGTTCATCTGCAGATACACCTGCTCGTCTTCTGTTCTAATCTAATTTCACTCCTCATCACTCTTTTCTGACTTCTATAATCTCTGACATCACATTAACCTCTTCAACTTCTCATGGTCTGAAGGACCAATGAGAAGGAGCAGACACGGTGATGTCAACATCTCTACATAAGATTCCAGCTTCATAGAACTCTTCAGTTCTTGCTGGAGAGCTGATGATTCAATCAACTTTCTCTTTTAGCTGTTGAACCAAGGCCAGGCGCTAAGGGCCTCGTTCAATCAGAGTTTCAGCATGCTGTCTGTAAACTCAACCAGAGCTTAGAAGCTCCAACTCTGAATGAAGATTCCTTCTGAGGCATTTTATTCTGAAACCCACCAGGAACCACGTCATTAATTCTGATTGATTCTTGGCAGACTCAGACAGGAGACGCTGAAAGGTAGCGTTGAAGGATGCATGCCCTTACTGGAGTGAGATTTACAATCTTCCGAAGGTAAAGAATCATCTAATGTTTACCAGTGCAGAATTGAGCTGAGTTCGGATGGAGAGTGTCATACCTGGCTGATATATTTCATTTCTCTTCCTTCCTTTCTTTCTCTCTTTTAAGATCTTGCCAGTAACAATAAGTTAAATGTGCATACAGATTAAGTTAATTATGATCTAATGACTTTATTCTGTTGTCCTGAAATGCTCGTCAGTTTGTGAAATCACGAGCGTGTGGTTTTCATCTGTTGATGTTCAGTTTATGGGAAATTGATCAGCCAATGGTTTGTACATGTTATGGTATTATAATTTGATTCAAATAAAAAAAACAATCACATTATTTGATGGATCAAAGATAAATTAAGTCTCATGTACAATCTTTTCACTCTCATTTCATTACGATCACACTAGAAATCTGATTAATCCAAACAGAAGGAGAACCCGTTTATAAATCAATAATCATTATTCTGAGATTCAGAACAAGTCCCGTATAATTATTGAAAAGTGTAAGGTGTAAATGGCATCACTGCCTATACTCCTACACAGTACGTAGTCCCTCGTTTATCACAAGGTATCTCTACTTCAAAGACCCACGATAAGTTTAAAAAAAAAAACGCAAAGTAAGAATAGTTTTAAACCCTTCCCACACTCGTAATATTCTAAACCATGTTTCTAAACGCTAAAGCTCTAAAAGAGCACAGGATGTCATGATTTCAGCTCTGCCTCCTCTGCACTTTGCCACCTGCAAGCTCTCTTGGCCACGCCCACGTCTCCGCTCTGCGAGCTGAACAGCTGATCAGCTGCAGGTGGAAGACTTTTATGTAGCTCTGGGCTGCACAGATGTGCATTAGGTGCTAAATAATTTAAAATAATTCATTTGAAATAAAAATTCCATGTCGATCGTGCAGCTCATCCATCAATCAGCCAGTTGTGTGTCATGTCCAATCTTATTTTGAAAAACCATGATAGAGCGAGTCCACGATAAATGATCTGCGAAGCAGCGAAGGACTACTGTATTTAGTTTCAACATAATTTATTATGTATCGTATTATGTACATGTATATTCATTCAACTTTAATTAAGACATGTTTATCCCATTGAGCCTCAGGGACTCATTCACGAGAGACTTGATTTCTTAACAAAGAGTGATGACAACAGTGGATAACAACGACAACAATAGACTGTCATAAAATAGGCATAGGCATACAGTTGTAAGTGTTTCTATTTTTATTCTTTTTACAAATCAAAACAAAATAGCATCCATAAGGACAAACAAGAGGAATAGTAGAAAAAATAAAAATGCAAGATTTGATGATCAAAATGATGAAGTCATGTGTCAGTGTTTTAGTTTGATCATTTGTGGTGTGAGGGCTCCCCCTTGTTCACTTTATGTTACTACTCTTTGGGCTCAGGAGGTTTTGTGCAGGTCTGCAGATGGTTTGTGTCTCTGTGATTCTCTTGCACAGAAATACACAGCAGAGTCTTCAGGCTGCATGTTCTGTCCATTCAGAGTCACTGTTGAACTGGAAGTGTCCAAATCAATACTGAACTTGTTCTTCAGTGAATCTTTGTAATATGAAGCTCCAGTGTATCTCATACCAATCCACTCCAGTCCTTTCCCTGCAGGCTGCCTGATCCAAGCTGTGTAGTAGCTGCTCAGAGAATAAGAGACCTGACAGCTGATGGTCAGACGTTGACCTGGCTGCAGAGTTATAGAGGCTGACTGAGTCAGCTGTTCACACTTTACACCTGAGGAGGAAAACATTAAACATAAATCACTTATAAATATTTAATGTGATTGCATCATTCTGTCAGTGTCTCAGTGACTCACTGGATCCAGCAGCCAGCAGCAGCAGCAGAGCTACAGAGAACATGATGGTGATGAAGATGATCTGAGTGTCTTGTCTTCTTTCTCTACATGGGCTTGGTATTTATATCAAACTCTCAGGAAGTTACTTTGCATGTAAATCAACAGATCTTGTACATAAACAAAATATTTTTTTCATTCACAGATTATTCTTTTTATGCCCTTTGAGTTTGTTTTTTTTTTTGTTCTGCACATGAAGATTAAATGGGATTTAATAAATAAAAAAAAAAATCAGTTTTACATTTGCATCTCGTTTTTATTTTTATGGACGTTACAACAAACGAAACATAACTTTCTTGTCTTGTTAAAGTGTTAACTGCAGAAACAGCTGCTTTCTTCTGTTGTTTCTGAGGATTCATAACTGAACTTTCACTGGCTGGGACTGTTGTTGCTGCTGTTATCAACGCTGGACCAAGGAAGTCAATGAAGTCTCAAAGCACTTTTTAAAATCCTCCATTTTTTCATTTAAAAAAGCTGTGGATCTTTCTGCAGTTGCATCAAACTAATGTAAATGTTTCAGTGGTCGCCTCCTCTGGGGGCTTCATGTTGATGCACTGAGGTGTTGGTCTAGAGTTTCTGCTTCCTGTATCGTGTGTGTGGTGAACAACATGATAAACAGCAGAACCTTCAGTTCTCGCAGTGTTCATCTGCAGATACTCTGACATCTGGTGTTCTCTCTGGATACGGTGAAACGGTCTTTCTGACTAAACCACTGCTGTTAAATAAAGCAATCCACTCCAGTCCTTTTCCAGCTGCCTGTCTGATCCAAGCTGCTGAACCCAGAACATGTGCAGGTCAGTGTGTGGGATTCTGCAGGTCTTGAACCACTGATTCAGACCCAGTCAAAGTTTGACCCTCAGTACAGAAACAAAAGCAGCTTATAAGTCAATTAAACTGGATTCATGTCAGTTTGTTTGTCCAACAGGTTTAATATTCAGCGTAAAAAGAGGAAAACAAACCAACAAACAAACAGATCTGATCAGTGCAAAAGTCAGTTATTTATTAAGTCTTCAGGGTTGTTTCTGTCAGTCTGAGTGGATAAATGTTCTGCATTGTGTTTGAATGATCATTTCAAATTGACTCCTCTTCTCATGTCACAAATGTAAATTATTTGACAAACCACCAACCCTATCAACATGAAGGGTACTAAGGTGGACACTGTGGACAGCTACAAGTACCTGGGGGTCCACCTAGACAATGAACTGGACTGGACAGCTGACACCAACACCCTCTACAAGAAAAGGCAGAGTTGACTTCTTCTTCTGAGGAGAATTTAATGTCTGCAGGACCATGCTGCAGATGTTTTACCACTCGGTGGTCTCCAGCATCTTCTTCTATGCAGTGGTGTGCTGAGACAACAGGGTGAAGTAAGCTGATGCCAAGAGACTCGATAAACTCATCAAGAGAGCTGGCTCAGATCTGGGAGTGGACATGCAGTCTCTGACAGAGGTGTCTGAGCAGAGGATGCTGAGGAAACTGCTCCAGATCCTGAACAACACGTCACACCCCCTGCATGAAACACTGGACTCTTATCACAGCAGCTTCAGTCGAAGACTGAGACCACCGAGGTGCTCCAGAGAACGCCACAGGAAGTCCTTCCTCCCTGTGGCTATCAAACTTTTCAACTCTTCCCCCTTCTACACATAAGACATTTCACACATGTACTGTCTGCACCTGACCTATTTAGATCTTAATTTTTATATTATCTGTTACTTTTTATATCTTGTGTGATTCCTTGCGTATGTTCCTTTGTAGTGAAACTCTGGCACAACAATTTCCTGCGGGTCCAATAAAGTTCTCTTATCTTGTACAGTATACAATAAATAGTTTTTAAAAGCCCAAAAACATTAGAGTTATTGCATTTCTGTACATTATAAACACAGCTTTAAGTGAGAAAGTGCGATCGTACACAGCATATATGATAGGTCTGGCCAAAATATTCTTTTAAAGCAGCAGTACTATATTTTTGGCATTTCCTGTTTGACAACCCTGCTACTACATCAAGTTGCAGCTAAATATATGTAAAACTAAGTTGGAGATATTTAAGTTTTCTAGAGTCAATGAGCTATGGCAGCCATCTTGAACTGGATTGACTCTGAATGGTAAAATAGCTGTAGAAAAACATTCAGTGAATACATTCTGAAAGTTTTCTTAAAATCTGTCCAATGCTTTGAAATACTTTGCTACTTGGCAGACAGATAAACACATGCATGCACACTTGCACATTTACACACTGGTATGAATGCCTTTCATGCAATAACTAAATTTGTTTTGTAGGGTATTCAAACCTGCCGACTTGTACACATTTAGAGTTTGCAGCTGCTTTGTGCAAAATATGCAAACCTGCTGACACTTTGTGAGTTGGATCATCTAAAGTGTAAGAGCCCTAATAAGTTTTTGGAGGTGGAAAATAGCATGACCTGTGACCATGCTGGTTTGTTACTTGCGTTTGCCCACTTGTGAAAAAAGTGATGCACATTGTCTTGCTGCAGCCTTCTGAATATTGTCTCCAAGGTCTTGCTCATTACTCAGTTCATGTTTTCTGGTAGCAAAACAAAACTTATGTTCTTTTCAGCGTGGTAACATTTTATTTTATTAAATGAGAAGGTGAAATCATCTTATAAATTTAATGTATCCACTATTTGCGATACTGGATCATCTTGAAAATTCACGTAGAAAGTTGAAGTTCTTGATTTTAGGGAGAAAGCCATAAAATCTCAGTTTATGGTACAGCTCTGTGAGTTTATCCTCGTTTTGAGGATAATGTAGTTTACATTTGATACTTGTCTCAAATTCAGAAACTTTGGGGGATCTTAATGCCAGTTCTGTCAGTAAAAGACACACATGGCGAGATATAACTAGAGCCTTTTTTTTTAAATCACGTAATTGTTTGCAGTTTTGCTAATTGGTGACAAAAAAATAAAATGTCAAAGTTTTATGCTTTTCAGCTTTTTCTCTTTCACCGAGATATTTTCACACATTTTTCAGACAAAAGTTTAACAGTGGCTTGTTAGCAGTTGCAGTTCTCCTCGGGAACCTGTTCTCTAACAAGCCATTAAAAAGGGAAATGTCCCACTGTGTTAGACGTGACTGGAGGAGGCATCGTATCTATAATTTCAAATGCCATGGATTCGTCTAACATGCAGGACAATATGCTACTTGTTAACAAACACACGAAGGGAAAATCAGCGTTGTCTGCTTCATATACTGTGCACTTGTGCACGTCTGCTGCAGGCATTTTTGTGTTTGGATATTTTACCACACACGAAAAAAAAAAAGAAAGTTGGTTTAACAGCACAGCATGAAAACATAAAACTCGACAGGTTTGTGAGATATATCAAATGTAAGGGGCAAGCAGATATCTTAAATACCACAGAGACGATTTCAAAGCTCTTGATTTAACTAAAACACACTAACAGTGAGTTTTTTTCCTGTGTTCATATCTCTAGTCATTTAGAGGTAATAAAATTAATTTTAAAGTAAAATAGCTTCAGAGAAGAATCACTTTAATTCACACATGCCTGTGACTTGTGTGTAATTTTGCTAATTGAAAGTTTCTAGCAGATTTAAGCAGGCGAGATTTCAGTTTTCATTTTGAAAGCATGACCCAGTCTGAGCACAGATGTTCCTGGAACCTATTCCAGCTGCTTGGTGACGCTAGGAACATCTGTGCTCAGTATGGACTGGAGGTTTCCCATTTAAACTGCGAGACTCCACCAGTGCTCATGAAGAATGGCCGGCCTAATGTGTGTGTGCTTTAAGGTGCAGGTGGGACTGCATCATCGATCAACTCTGTGACCCTTCTTGTTTGCTCTGGTGACGGACAGACTAACAGGAACCCCTGTGGACAGCAATGTTTGCAGAGGACATCGTGATCTGTGGTGCCAACAGGGAATAAGTGGAAGAAAACTTAAGGAGGTGGAAGTATGCCCTTGAAAGAAGAGGAACTATAGTCTGTTGTTGCAAGACAGAGTCCATGAGTGTGAATGAGAGAGAAGCAGGTGGAACGATTAAGCTACAAGGAGCAGAGGTCACAAAGGTGCAGGACTTCAAGTACTTAGGGTCCTGATCCACGCTTATACGGAGTGCGGTGAAGAGGTCAAGAAGAGAGGATTGAGTGGATGGAGAAATGTTTCAGGTGTGATTTGTGACAAAGGGATGGCAGCAAACATAAAAGAAAAAAAATACAAAAGATTAATATGACCAGTGGCATTGACAGGAGAGATAATTGGAAGTAGCAGAGCTGAAGATGTTGAGGTTCTCCTTAGGAGTGACAAGGATGGAGAAGATTAGGAATGAGATCATCAGAGGTACAACACAGTTAGAGACCATGATTTGGACATGTCCAGAGGAGGGACAGTGGCAGTGGTGTAGTCTACACTTTTGTAGTGGGTATGCTGTGCTTAGAAACCAAAGTACATCGGATAGTACAATGTAATCATCAGTTTATTTAGATTTTTAAGCATATGGAACATTTCCAAATTTCTCTAATGCTTGTGAACAACAAACTTTGTACAACAGTTGGCTTTGTATTAAAAACATGTAATATAATTTATAAAACATTATCAAAGTAAAGCGCTGCATACCCATAGATCGGAAGCGTTTAACTGCCATTTAATGTATCACTGACACGTGTCTAATGACATGTCATGAGCACTTTTAAGTGGATATGCTGAAATTCTTAAGCTTTTCTAGTGGGTATACTTGAAATATCCAGGTATCGCTTAGACTATACCACTGTACAGTGGGTGTGTTTGTAGAAGAATGTCAGAAATTCAGCTGGGAAAAAAGACAAAGAGGAGATATATGGATGCAATTAGAGATGACACGAAGGTAGTGGAGTGAGTACAGAGGATGTAGAGGACAAAAGAGATGGAGAAGGATGACTCACTGCGGAGACACTTAAAACAAATGGAAAAGCTTGAAGAAGAAATACATAGACTTTGGCAGAAATAGCTGCTGAGACCTTAGGTCCTCATAGATCATATGTTTTCTCCTCATCTTATTACAAGTCCGTAGTACAGCAGCTTTAAGGCGTGCTGGGAATGAGATTAGCCAGGCTTAACATGCATCAAATTGCATGGACCCCAGTAATAACTGCTTTCTAGTTTTATTTGTGTTTATTTTAGATATTGTTCATTTGGATAAGCTCTAACTTTCATCTAACAAAGTTTCGTCCGTTCCTCTGGACGGATTCTTTGTTGAGAGGAATTTGTCCAGAAGGCCTGACTCAACCTCGTTAGACTAATCTACCTGGATTATTGAGCACGCATCCGGGCTCTAATTTTCAATTTTGTTTTTCACTAAGTAAAGAACTGAGGGGTATCAACGGTAAAATGTTTAAAGTAACATTAAATGTGCTTTTATCTAAATAAAAATAATATATTTGAAAATACCTTTACAAGAACTGTGATATATATTTTTCAAACAAATCAGTCTGTAACGGCGTCTACGTCTTAATTTAAATAACTTTGGGAAGTATTACTGTACTATTTAGTTTTTTTTAACGACTTGTTAGTTGGATGGCACAACTGGTAGAGCTGCTGCCCCTCAGCGACCAGGCCACATGGTTCAAATCCCAGTCCAGGGGCCTTTCTGAGTGGAGTTTGCATGTTCTCTCCATGCATGAGTGGGTTTTCTCCAGGTACTCCAGTTTCCTCCCGCAGACTAAAAACATGCATGTTAGGCTGATTGGTAATTGCCTCTAGGTGTGAGGGAGAGAGTGAATGATTGTTTGTCTCGTTTGTCTCTATGTGTCCATTTGATGGACTGGAGACCTGTCCAGGGTGTCCCCTGCCTCCTGAACATGGGCACCAGTGACCTCCACAACCCAAAAAGGAAGAAGCAGGTAAAGATAATGGCTGGATGGACCTGTTAGTTTAGTTTGGCATCAATGGCTGTAAAATTGCATTATATTTTTAATTATTATAAAAGTACGGTACAATGTGTTCATTCTTTGCATGTCCATGATGGTAAAGCTAAAACAGAAAGGGAGAAGAGATGAAAATGTGTTTTTTTGCAGCTGATGATAATACCCCCATGCATTTTACATTATCTATTATACATGTTGCAGCACTGATGGTTTGTTCTTGATATTTTAAATACATTTTCTGCTTGAGACCATGTTTGTACTATATTTCCTCGCTAACTAAAGAACAAATTAAACACACCCTGTTCCATCTTTTTATCTGCCCTTGTCCACTTTGAAGTAAAATATTTCCTGACACCCATATGATAAATATTTACTCTTTAATCAGTAGAATGTAGTCTAAAAGAAACAATATAACAGGGTTTTAAAAAGAAGTTCACTCAGAAGATTTAATAAAACTGTGGTTTTAGGCTGATGGTCTTAAAGTTCAGATTGTCAGACATTATTGCTTACATTTGGTATTAGCGGTGCAGTTTATTATTATTTTATTTTTCTCAAAGGTGCCTTTAAGTGTTACGTCTGTAAGTGTTACCTTTTTGATTCCAATAGGTGTAATCCCATCATGCTTTATGTAATCCTTCCCTTACTGCTGGTAACGTGAGATGTGGCTAATCTGTTCCGGATAAGCTTCTTCTCTGTGTTTACTTTTATGTTTGCTCAACTTCTTATCTCGTTCCTGCTGCCTTTAAATAAAAGAACACATTTAGATTGCATTTTACTGAGTTTTTATTAAATCAGCCTTTCATTTGCACAGTATTTTTTCCTGGATATCCTTTTTAATTAATAAAACGGGTCAGTCAGACATTTTTAGTTTAGCCTTATTAGCAGATTTTTTTGTAATAAGGTTTATGAATAATTTAGTTCAGTGTTATACCCTTGAGCTAAGAGGGCATTAATTTGTTTTAATAGACAAACAGCACCAATTACACAAGAAAATACCTGCTGCACATTTGATTTGATTTGATTATTTTTCTATCTAATGTTTTACTATGGCAACAAAATACTCACCTAATAGGGTTTTTTATTTTGAATCCTAAATGCCAAAATTTCATAATAATATTTGAGCGCTGTAATCCTCAATATGCTACTAAAAATCTTTAAAGCTGTCTAATATTTTTAAATTGTGCTTTAAAAAATATTTTTTCTTACCTTCAGGGGGGAAATGAAAGCAATTCAGTGATGTTTTTGAGAAAGCACTCTGAAGTGTGTTACATGGCTTTCCTAAAAGTTCTTCGGCTGTACATTTTGTGCAGCTCTGAAGGAGCTGATGAGGATGTGAAAGCAGCTAAAGTTAGAACGATTAATTCGTCATTCCAGCCTGAAGCCAAGGAAAACCCAGTTCAGCCAGGCTCCAGCAAAGTCAGTGTGACCCCAGTTAAATGGATTAAGTAGAAATCATTGCATGTTTGATAACAGGGAAGCCTCAGTATCTGTAATATTCATAACATGTATAAAGGAACACGTTACCTGCATTCAAAGTTAAGTACAGATTATATACTCTGTTTACTTCGAGAAGAAAACTGTCTAAAAAAATCATATTCTACTTTTGCATGAGTATTATCATCATGTTTCAAAATGAAATATTTAGTTGGATATCTATTTTAGCTTTGTTAAATACACTCTCATGTCATTAGAAAAAAAGATTTTCCTTTTAAATACACTTGGACAATAAGTTATTTACTTGTATTTGTCAAAACATTTGACTGATAGGAGTTTTTCCTGTTTATTTAAGGAAATGGTCATCATCAGCAGCTCTTTTAATCTGTGGGGTCCCTCAAGGGTCTATTTTAGGTCCACTGCTTTTTAATCTTTACATGTTGCCTTTGGGGTCCATTTTAGAAACCATAACATCCCTTTTCATTGCTTGATGATTTTCAGTTGTATTTGTCCATGAAGTCAGACAGGGTCACAACTGGAACCACTCCTGACTTGTCTAAATGACATTAACATATGGTTAAATCTAAATTTCCTGAATTAAAATGAAACTAAAACGGAAGTCATCAGCTTTGGTAAACGTAACACCCTTGACACTCTTGGCCCCATTGGATTCATGCAGCCACTCCACTGTCAGGAATCTGGGAGTTATTTTCGAAGTGCTTTTGATTTGGGAAAAACAGTTGAATGCAGCGACAACTTCCTGTGGTTACTATGGCGACTGTGCGTCAACTTCCTGTGGTTAGCTGTTAGCTTCGATTAGCAACGAGCAAACACAGTCAAAATCAACATTTCCGAATGGATTTCATGCCTAAATGTGAAGTCGATCGAACAAACATCCTTTCAAGAGATGAATCGTTGGGTGTAGACCCGTTGTGACGTCTTTATTGAGCTTTTAAACTTTAAAGAAGACGTCGTTTTGAGTGAGTTTGAACGTCCGGGGTCACGTGACTTTTTGGTCATGTGGACATCGTGGATTCATTTAAGAACACAGTTTAACGTCTCAAAACTCGGTGATGTAGCAAGATTTTAACGGTAGCTCTTCAAACATAGAGAAACAAGCCAGACATTATCTTAAGAAGTGCATCAAAGAGTGAATCAAACACCGTGAGCTGACACACAGCGTAAGCTGAACGTAAACGGCGTTACATCTCCAGCTTTGTGAATCAGAGCAACGTAAGAAATGAAACTGCGTCACTTGATGGACATTAGCGTAGCTTAGCCAAAGTTTGGAGACTCTTTCACTCGTAAAACGCTTAAAACATGCATCAATAATTCTGCAGTTGTGGCGAAAAACAGTCTTGTCGGACCCTGAGTCTGAGTCTTCACTCTGTCGATGAAGTGGAGTTGAAACTCTTCCTGTGCTGTGAACAATGAGCCAAAACACCAAATGTAGTGATCTAACCTCCTCCATCAATCTTGTCACTGAAGACCTTTTGAAAGGACAGGACTTGTTATCCTGATAATTTGAATCCAGGACACAAATTATCTTATCAAGAGACCGTTTAATTTTGTTCTAAGTCAAATAATCAGAAGAACAATCTTCTTTTACTTATTATCATTATTATTCCTTATTTTGATAATCAAAGACGCTAATCAAAAGTCATTATGAGGACCTTTATGACACTTTGAATAATTAAGAAAAAAAGAAAACAACAATTTAATTTGTGTATCTTTTTCTTATTTGAATGGTGTTTTATTTCATATAATTTTAATGTTGAAGTATCATTTAAATCAACTGTGAAACATTAATGATTTTTAACCTCACCATACAAAGTTATATGTGTTACTCAAAAGTAATTTTTGATTCTTTCATTTGAGTGTGTAAAGCATATAGTCGTTAGTCTGTCAAAGTTCAAGAACATGGCAAGATGTTCTTACATACTTTGTTTTAAAGTGTTACAGACAGTTAATCAGTT
>JARVGS010063789.1:0-12184 GCA_031762315.1 Hypsolebias antenori
CAGTCCCACTCCACCCCCCTGTTTGGTCCCCCCCCCCCCCACACACACACACACACAATTTATCATGCCCATAACATTCACGGCCGGGGTGGTGGGGGGTATTTCCGATTCCCACTCTTATAACCTTTTATTTTATTTATTTATTTTACTTAAGGACACTTTCAACACTTCTACATAGACAATAAATACCATTATCATGTCGGTCTCGACTGGTTCTAGTTCCGTTTGGTGGAACCAAGTAGAGTAAAACAGTAGACTAATATGATTTGAAAGTAAGAATAAAAATGTGGAGACTTAAGATTGAACAATCCGAATAACTCGCTATATCTCTATTCTATTCATTATGTTTGGCTTTAGTTTGATTATAATTGTCATTAGTCATTGATGACCTTTGCATTATAAGACCTAATAAAGTTTAATTTATGCTTCTTGCGTGGATGTAGTGAAGAAACACATTTTCTATTATTTTAAATTATTATATTTTGTGTGGAATTAATGTAGAAATATTTCTGATATGTGTTTGTGTTATTTTTATCTTGTCTAAAATTTCAAGAAAATTCAGTTTAGTTTTTTGTTTATTTAAGATTCAATTTTGCCATCAGAAGAGAAAATCTAGCTTGGTGATCCTTGTGCTTTTCAGGGAAGCACTGGGGTTGAAGGACAGCTGCCAGATGAGAGTTACAGCAACAACAAAGAGGAGAGAAAGGAAAAAAAAAAAAGTGTGATTTCCAGACAGCAGGAGAGAAAATGGAAGTGAATGAAATAAAGGAGGCAGGAAGAGGTGTACAGTTGTTTGAAAGAGCAAAACCTGTGTTGATGGAGACAGGCTGGTTACCAGATGGGTTTTGTCAGAGAGAGAAAGGCGAACAGAGGGAGGGAAATGCTTAAGAGATGGTGGCTGATGTGGCTGTCTGTAATACGATATGGCAGATGCGATTTTATTTTTAGGACACAAGGCCCCAGAACGATAGGTTTTATAGGGTTTTGAGTGGGTTGATCTTTTTAAATATTCAACTTCAATGAAATATGGAGCATGACTCCAGGCTGTTTGGAATTCATAAGTCTGTTTGGCAGGACAGGCCCTGCATATTGAGAGCTGTCAGAGCCGGCCTGAGTGTTAAACACAACCCCTCAGCTGGCAGGGCAAACAATGGCAGAAAAGAGAAAACCTCAGAGGGACAAGAGGCAAACAATGAATGACTTCTTCTTGTGCTAGAAATATTTAATCAGCTTTTAATGTAAAGACGAGAGATAATTGTTCCATGTCGCCTTTATACTTTTGAATTATTGTCACTCAGAGAAGGTGGTGGTGCTAAGGATTCTTTGTTTCTTTCATTGTTCTGCTGAAGTGAGACTGCAATATGTAGTGTGGAATAAGCAGTAAACAGAGAAGGAAAATGTTGCAGATATGCTGAGGTCATGGAATAAGTTGAACAAATGTAAGTCTGTTAGGCATTAAGAAAAATTTAATTCATGAGAAGTTATAAAAAGTATTGTAATAAAATTTTAGTAAGCAGATATAATCTCATATAACGTATGACATGGAGAATATAATGTTGCTATGATTATAGTGAGTGAAGATCACACCAATCATTAGGTTTGTTTAAAAACTGGGAAATGTATTACTTAATAACACCAAAGTTCATGCTCAGTAATCCAGGTACGTTTCATCCTTCATCCAAAGGACATCTTCACTCTGAGGAGCCACTTACTGTTACTTAATAACAGTTTCATTTTTATAGCTTGCATTCAAACCCTCCTGCATGGTTAGTCCCTGATAGTTGTTTAATGCCTCAAATCAGCTTTCTGAAACAGAAGTGAGCCTCATCTGTAGTTATGGCTCAAAACAAATGAACAAAATAAAGCCTAGAATTAAATTATTTGAAGTGCACGGTTCAACTCTCATTAAATCTGTGAAAGTAATTGAAATGCTTCTGTTCTTTTTTTATTATTATTTATTTATTAAGCAATGAAGTGAATACATTATATATATATATATATATATATATATATATATATATATAGGTAAGAAACCTGTTATTTTAAAATGTTGCTTTTTTTTTAATCTATTTATTTAGTTACCAATCCAAAATAACTAATGTAGCCTGTGAAGATTGGGGTTGTTTTCATATTAAAAGTAAGTAAGTTTCTTTTGGATACTCCCTTCTTCAGGCGTCGCCACAGGGAGCAAAGTTGCACAAAAGATTTGGCAAATGCCCATTTATGTTGGATGTCCTCCCTGGCGCAAGCTGGGCTCGAACCCGCAACCTCAAGATCACAAGACCATGACACTCACCACCAAGCTATACTGCATCACAGAAGCCTGTGTTATTTTCAAATTAAGCACCTTTAATAAAACAATAAATCAAAAATAAGCAATATAAATTGGTTTTATTGGTAGAGGGGGAGTGGTGGTGCAGAGGCTTGAGGTTAAAGGTAAGCCTGTCATTGGGAGGTTGCTGGTTTGAATCTCTATTTTACAACAACATTTTCAATGGGAGAGGTAAAGCACCTATAGCTGTCCCAACCTTCATTTGCCTCACTCTGGGCCTTTGAGCAAGGCCCTTAACCCCCCACCCCATCAGCTGCTCCCCAGGGCCCCCCAAATAGCACCCCCCTGCTCCACACAGAGAGCTGTGGTAGCTTGGTGGTCTGTGGTTGCATCAGGAAGACATCCGATGTAAAGCAATTGCCAAGTTTGCTCACTGGGGTAATCCCTGAAGAAGAAAGCAGCTGAAAGAAGAAATAAAAATAAAATATATAAACAATACCAACTGTGATGAATAGATTTGTCAAAAAACAAAACAGGTATGTCTTTCTTTTAAACAGGCTGCTGTGTTTTGGTAGAAAAGTTCAATTGAGTAGATTTTTCCAAAGCAATATATCTAAAGGTGTACAAATTGATTTGTTCCTCACATTTTTAAGAAATCTCAGAGTACAATATAATAGAGTGTTTGCTGGATATGTTTTTTATATGAACCTTTAAGTCAACATCCTATTAATCCTTGAAGCTGACTGATTGAAAGCTAACAGAAATGAAATGTTTGCTTCTGTCCATCTTACTTGACAGTGTGTTACAGCTTCATGTCTTGCGGCGTGTGAAGGATCAATATTTCCCTCTCCCCGTGTGTGACAGGTGTACACTGCCGGAGAAAGCGGCTGATAGAAATCCTTCGTTAGTGTGAAGTCACTGGGGGAAAATACATATGCATCAGGTTACGACTGCTGGGGATATTTACCAGCAGCAACCACACAAACAACAACAGGTAGCAAAGCCTGAAACCAAGACATGTTTAATTCATGCCACTTTCTGCAGAGTACACATGCTGCAGACCTGTATCTGTGGAAAACTGAGTGCTTATTTAGAAGAGACGGTGTTTATGTGTGTGTACAGTTTGTGTGTGTTTGTTTCTATTCAGTGATGTGTGTCTGTCAGGCTGTCTTGCTGTGTTTGTGTCTGATGTCTGCTTTTCTGTGTGTGCGTGTAGGAAACAAACAGAGATGAGAGCCCCCAGGAAGTGATGATGCCCCTGTATAAAGGAACATTCTCAGTTCATTACCCTGCATGTAGATATAATTAGTTTAAAGTGGGAGTAAGAACCTAGGTTGCAGGAACCATCTGCCAGGTGCCTGTCTGAAACACAGGCTGAACACTTGGTGTATATTTCCAAAAAGTGTACCCTCATTTTTATTTATTTTTTTAATCCAGTGATCAAAAATTGTTTATTTACAGGCTTGCTGACCAAACCTTTTGATAGATTTATTTTTAATTTAATCTTACATCTCGCTGTGACATAAAGCTCTCTTGAGAATGTTAATTTAAAATGCCCTTGATCCAGAACGAAGGTAGTTCAAAATGGCTAACACCCCCCACTGTGTGGCTTTATGTTTATGTCTAGTTTCTTTATCTAAAGCTTTAGAGCAGTTGTAGGAATTTTTTCCCCCTCAAGTAACTGTGAAAATATGTTTTTTGTTGTTTTTCTTAATTTAGATCTATTTTCTTTCTGCTGCATTTTGAAACAGCATTACAAATACATTTGTTGGGTTATTTTCGGCGATGTGATATCTTGCAGAGCAACATATCTTGAGCAAATTGGTGGAGAAAAAAGTGATTGTCCTTGAAACAGCGTTTGTATTTACCATAATTACACACTGTTCTGTTGTCAGAGCCTCTTGTGCAGTGTACATGTTACCAGAACTAGTGGCAGTTTAAATCAGTGTTGGGTCTACTAAGGCGTGCTAACACAATGTCATGCCTGGCTGCAGAGCATAGTGGTCTGGGTTCATACGTATAGGCTGAGGGCTTGAGGGACATCCAGCTCAGCCCTTTCATATTCTACAGATCACCCTTATTGGAGTTGGGCATCAAACAACCCTAACAACACTACTGATGCTCCACTCACTTGATCATGTGCTTTTTGTTTGCACACACAAACGGACATACACGAGTCGAGGTATACAGTCGGCTCAGTGTTCTGCCAGAGAAGCCTGCATTCTGGTATTCTCGTTTTGCAGACAATCACACTCCCATCATGACAACAGCACTCTTCTAAAATAGCAGCTCCCTCAGCAGGCCAGCAATGACCCTCACAAAACTAGTTTGAAATATCTAGAGTATACATCAAAGAATTTGAGATATTCTTCCAGCCTGAAAATTACCCAGATACCAATCTGATGGCATCTATCAGTAACAGGCCCAATCCAACATGGCCCAGAACATTTGTTAACATTACTCCAGGACCAAGATGAAGTTTTATGCACTTAGTGGTCACTGCTGTTTTACTAGGGAAAATAACCTTCTAAATATGAGTAGGTAGATGTAAATAAACTCCTAAATGTACATTTTTACCACCAACACATCAAAGCAAATACAAAATTACTTTTGTCTGTACAAACGTCTGCATGCAACAACCTTCGCCAGTTCTATTAACATTTTTTAACATGGTTGTAGTCATAGGGGGTGACCTATAAATGTCAAAGAACTGCGTGCCCTTCTCTCTTTTAAACCACTTATGGAGACTCCACTCATGGCGGTTATAGATCAAAAATGTACCATACTGTCAATGTTGTTAGCAAAATATTTACCTCAAGGTGTATTTGTATGTCCTGAACAAGACGTAAAGTCTTTACTATGTCTTTTTTTTTTTTTTTTTCAGAATCACATGAATGAAAGGAGTTTGTAGTTCATGTCCTCCGAGACATTTGTAGGAGGTTCTGTGAGAATATTGGGTTGTGTCCACTGCGATTGTTGTGATTGGAAAGTGTTGTAAAGTATTGTAAACTTTAATTACAAAGATGTGATTTTTTTTTTCATTCAACCTTTATTTATACAGGTTAGTCCCAATGACTATGACTAGTCCCAATGAGCCTCAGGGGCTCATTTTCAAGAGAGACCTGATTTTAACAAAGAGTGATGACAACAGTAGACAATTGTAAAATAATGCATATAAATTAAGAAGAATAAATGAAAGAAAATTATATTAAAAAAAATGAAACGAACAGCTAGGTTGTAAAGTGATGTAGAATACTAAGAACAGGAACAGGATTGTGACGACCCCCACCCCCTGCGTAATGTCGGCGTCATAATGTGCTTGTGTGCGAGATTTTTATTTTTCATTACCACATTTTTGACCTTCAAACAGAGGTCAAAAATGTGTTAGGAATTTTTTTTTGTCTCCAAACCCTATGTGTCATTTTTCACCACTTTCATTGTCTGTCCAACAGATCTCACTTGGAAATGAGTCTTGGAGTCTCAATGTGACTTATCTGTTTAAATAAAGGTTGAATGAATGGTCAAAATATCTACCCAGTATTTCTAAAATGACTAGTAAGATGTCTTTTAAGCTTTGAGTGATTGTCACAATTATTTAACCTCAAATTGTGTTTGTTGATTTTCTTATTTCTTGAAAATATATCTCAAACAGTAAGAATTTCTAAATAGCAAGTCTCACAGACAGAATGTATTTTTTTTTCCTGTTTTTTTTTTTTTTTTGTTTTTTTTTCACGAAGTCTATGCTTTAGTCATTCTTATTCTCGTAGGTATATGTTTCTAAAAGTCTTCTAAAGGATGCATCTGTTCTTTAGATTTTTTTCTTTTCTGTATTTTAGTAAAAATATTCGGGTTTGTCAAATGTGTGAGGGGATACAAAAAGGAGAGATGTTAAATCTCACAACTTAACAGTAGAAAGTACTTTGACATGCATTAGAGCAAAGCGCACCACAGCCACCTGAAACAGTGCTGTTTTTCACATCACCCATAGGGATTTGGAACACTGCTCCTTCAACAACTCATCTCTTCCCTCCCCCCCATCTTTACCATCTTTACAACACCCTCATCTTTTGCACTTTATTTCAGTAGAACAAATTACAGTCATTGACGCCAAATCTTGCCCTTGTATTTAGGCTGTTAGTTTTATTCACATTGTCTTTATTTATTTTTTATCTCACCCTTCATTACTGTCTACCTCTTTTTGTTGGTTCCCATTCAGTACTTTGCTCTGTAACGTTGAAGGTGGACAGAACAGTGTGCACACAGTTGCCATCAACAAACGGGGCCAGTCCTTTAGTGACTGGTGCATTGCCACATAATGATCTTTAATTAGAGCCAGCCTAATACACAGAGGGAAGTTAACAAGCTGTCTGCAAGCATTTACTCTTTAGAAGTCCTGCTTGGTAACACGGACGCCACTTTTTTTTTTTTTTTTTTTTTTTTTTTGGTTTCTTTTCGTTTTTCATAGCATATCACTTTTTTTCTGTGTGCATGTCTTAGTCTCTTTTTAAAATAATGAGGTTCTTTAACATCTGAAATCTGAACTTAGTTGACTAACAGCCATCTATCAAAGGAAGGAAGACGCAAGTACTGTTTGCTTTTTACTTTATTTGTTGTTTAGCTCTTTTCATAAAAACAAAAGTCATTAGCTGGTTCAAATCTGTTTTCTTTGTCCCATTTTGGCCAACTGCTGCTTGTTATGCAATACAGTCAACTGAATCCATACAGGACAATTATCCCAACCACAGCAGCAAGTCTGCAATAAAATGGCTCAGAAAGGGAAGGTAAACTGAATTAAGGTGTAAAGATCTACTCAGTTCAGAACCGAGCCTGTTTATAATGTTGTGGTTAGATCTTAACAGAACTGTGCTCAACCGAATTTACCCAGAACTCAAAGAAATTAAAATATTTGGAAGAAATTAGCAAATTCCCCGACTGCAAAGGTCATACAGGAGGCCATGACAATGTATTGATGCTAAAGCTGATTCTTGAATGTTATTTATTCCTTGAATGTACCACCCCCCCCCCCCCCACACACACACACACAAACAAAATATTTTAGATTTTTATTTATTTATTTATTTATTTGTATTTATTCATTTTATTTATTTATGTATTCATTTTTTATTAAAGCAGCTTGATAGGGCATTAGTATGGTTTTATCTTAAATTGTTTTTGGCTCTTTTTAAAACCTTTCAAATAGCAGCTGACTCTTTTATGATACATACCTTTCTTGCGGGTGTCACAGTGGCTCAGCTGGTAGAGCTGTTGCCTCTCAACAAGAAGGTTGCCGGTTCAAATCCCAGCATATCTATGTTTCCATAAAAAAGTGCTTATCAGACATAATCACATTGTTATGAGAGTCACAATTTTAAATTGCTGTACCAGAAAAAGCACAATACGACTTGAATCAGGACTGGAGTTGTTTGATTGTATAGCATGGATATATTTAAATAATTCTAATTGGTCAGCATTGTTACATTTATTCAGTGCAAATATGTCAGCCATCCTGCTTTTAAACCTTGTTATCACAATTCATTCTTGCCTCTTCAGTATTTGGTTTCTGTTTGCAACAAAAGAGCAATTTGAAGACATTAACTGTGCCAAAGGAACACTGGGTGAGGAAATTACTTGCTTTTTCACGCACTAAACAATTAATAAGAACACGCTGTGGCAGGTTAACCAGTAATTAAAATATTGATTAGGTCATTTGTGTTGCACGTTGCTGAAAATTTGGTAAGAGTTTTACTTGTGGATGCAGAAAATGAGGCAAATTGCCATCATTTAGAAAGAACCATCTAACTGTCTGCGCTTTGAATTATGCCAGGTGTAAAAGTGTTTTGTTTGATCTTCCTAACTTCAACTTGTTGTGTCAGTCACTCCTCGGAGAGAAAGTCTCCAGTCTTTTTTTTTTTTTTTTGTCAATCTGCATGACTGCTCTCTTCTTTCCGTGATCAAATAAACCAGCGCCATAGGAGAAAACGGGAGGGAGAAAGAGATGAGAGGAGAGGCTCATCTGCATCTGGATTTGAAGAGGAAAATGCAAATGGACCAAATGATCTGACAAGAAGAAAATGTGAATTTCTTTTTGCAGCTATTTGCTGATGGAAGAAAAGGAAAGCTCTTTTCCCCCTTTTGGATCTGTTTCTTTACATTTCTATTAAATGCCATCCAATCAGACATGTAACGAACCACCATTGTTCCCAATTTCTCAGTAGTGATATGTCTGTTTGGGTTGGGATTTTTCTTGTCTTCTGTTGCTACAGAGCTGGTGTCAGTCGCTGGGTAAAAGGCTCTGTGCTTTAAGACTCACAGTTTAAAGTCAATTTTGCAGAAAAGCTGAAAGCTAGAAGCTCGGGCTGCCAGCTCGTTTATCAATGTTTTTCTTCTCGCGTCTGCCTCCCAGCAAAAGTAAAGGGCAGTGTTGCACCGAGGACTGTGATAGACTGGTAGTTTAGCACTATCACAATGTGTTCACGGTGTACACTCTAGAAAATATTGGTATCTCTTGTGCTGACTGTTTTCTTCAGCCTTTTCAGAGCTCATCACATAGATGAGTTTGTTGTTATCACGGGGGACAGTGAAAGTGAAGGGAAAAGACGGCAATGCTTTGCTGCAGCCCAGACTTCCCTGTTTGTCTCCAGCCTGCTCGCCAACTTTTCCCATACATCAAGAGTGCAGAGGCTGGGAGGCGGGAGAGACATAAGTAAAAGTTCATTTGCATCAGTGGAAGCAGCACATGTAAATGGAGCAAATGATCTTACATAAGAAAAAGTGAAGTGCTGTCTGCTGCTTTTTGAAGATGGAATCACACTCGTTCCATTTATCAGACAGAAAAAGCTTCCCGATGAACTGCTACCACATCAAAGTGTAAAGATAAGCTGTTATGTATTGGAAAATTAGTAACAGTACATTTTTTTCTATATCAATAAACAGATTAAAACACCATTTTTGTTGAAATATGGTGGCAATTGATTTGGTTATGTCAAGTGATTTCCTTTTCTTTATCTTGACTCTTCATGCTGTAGCTCAAAGAGGTTTCTATCAAATTATTGTTTTCAAGAAACAACAAAACAGCTAATCCTGTTTCCCCGTAACTGCTGTTGGTCAAAGCAGTAAATGAATTTAAAATGTATCCAATTTACATGGACAAACACCCAATTATGGTTCATAGAGCTGAAATTGAATGTACAAGGGATGGAGATAAACCGTTAATAGTTGCCAGCATTTAGGAAACCATTGCTTCCCTGGGGAGCTTCCAGGTTTTTTTTATTTATTTTTATTTTATTTTTTTGTTTGTTTGTTTGTTTATACATTATGATTCAATGTTTGGGCAAAACAATGGATTAGTGGTTAGCACTAGAGCCCAACCGATATGGAAATTTTGGCTATCGCCAATATCATTATTGGAAGCGGAATGCGGCCGCCGATAATTGATATAATGACTGAAAATTTTTTAGCTTTTTTTTAGCCCCAAGGATCTAAATAAACAGCGACTGTTTTTTTTTTTTTTTTTTTTTTTTTTTTTTTTTTTAATTTTTATTATTTAGCACAACTGTTAGCAACCATGAAGCTAAGCAAATCAGATCCACACTATACCTAGATCGGCTCTAGGTTTACAAGTGATGCACTGGCCATAAAGACAGTCTTTCTAACATGTGTTCACATTTTCTATCCTCCACTATTCACCATAAATTTATCAAGTGTGTTGCATAAATATAAATTAAACAAAGAAACAATCTTCCCTGTTCATTGCTAGTTAGTCTTACTTATGGTGAAGGTCTAATTAGCATTAATCACGACTGTGTTGTTGTTTTTTGTTTTTGTTTGTTTTTCTGTTTGTTTGTTTGCAGAGAAGTTAGGATTTCAGACAAACAATTTCATTTCATTTCATTGAGGACAATAAAGATAACATAACTAACGCTGATATATTTTACCTCTACCTTAGATTTGTTGTTCTGGAAAATATTTTATGAGGAAATAGCCTATGCTAGGTTATCTAAACGTTAGCTTGCTAATCTAAGGGGCACGTAGCTAATGACAAGCGGGGTGGAGGATTGAAGATAATTTATTGTCGATTTATTTTACAAATCAGTTCAAATAATCTTACCGCGCTCTGTTCAGCAAAATAAGCTACATAGTATTGCTCCCTGCTTCATCTGTGCTGAACGTGAAAGTGAAACTTAAGTGAACGGCCATGCCTTGATAGTATTTTGCTTGCACCCTCTGCTGGATACATTGTACAATTATGTCTGGCTCCATGATTTTAGGGGTGAAAATTAGAAGTGCTTATATTGGCGCATAAAGGGACAATTATCACCGACACCGAAAGATCCCCAAACGGCTTTATCCGCCTAAATTATTAGCCCTACCAATATATCAGTCGGGCTCTCACAGCCCTCACAGTCTCACAGCAAGAAGGTCCTTGGTTTAATCTGTAATTTGGGCCTGGCATCTTTTTGTGTGGGGTTTACATGTTTTCCTCATGTTTGCTTGGGTTTGCTCCCAATGTCCACACAACCTGCATGGCTGCCTTCAGACCCAGGTCTCCCTTGTAAAAGAGATATGTGAAGTCAGTGGGATTTTCCTGGTTAAATAAATGTTAATAATAATGTCAGAACATGTTTACAGTTTGTTGGTGAGGGGTGGGGTGGTAGGAAATGTTTGCCTTATGAAATTTTATATTAAGCAGCGTATATTCTGATCAATTGCCATAAATCGGTGACATACTCCTCATGACTGCTGGAATTTGAGCACTATATTGCATGCTACAAGCATTACACTCCTAAATTTGTGACTTAACTGTCAGCAGTTGATGCCCATTGTTGGTAATGGGCTCAGTAATCTGGATCTCTGGCAGCATTGATTTTTTTCCCACCCGAACTGTCCGTCAGTGTTAAAGTAGTGCAATGCTAAATCAATGGAGCATTCATCATTCTGAATGCAGTGCCAGTTGATTGTCAGTGATTAAAAAAAGTAAGAAACTATTTAAATTAATTTCTTAAACTTGAGTCTTCTGGTGACAGTTGTACAATTGTAATATCAATCCATTTTCTGCTGCTTATATGTCGTTGAGTCGCAGAGGCAACATGTTTAGACAAGACAAATGTTTTCCGAGTGAGACTTTTCAGCTCCACCTGAGAGATCCCAAAGCATTCCCAGACCAGAGAGAATGCATAAATCCACCAGCGTGATTTGATCGGGTTCTCCTTCCAGTGGAACTTTCTTTAAAAAACAGAGAGAGATGTCCAGCAGTCCTTATTAGCTGATTTAACCTTTTTAGCTGGTTCCTTCAATACAGAGGAGCAGCAGCTACTCTGTTATTCTGAGCACCCCCTGGATGTTGGGGCTCCTCACTGTATCTCTAAGGCTGAGCCCTGCCCACCTAAGCAAACAGTACGCCAATGTCCCTTGTTGCAGAGATGTTTATAGTGAAGGTTTTTGATAAGTGTTTTTCTGTACTGGAATTGACCAGGAAATTCAAGCCGATGTTTGGTGTAAGAGTCAAGTAGGTGTTACACTGCACTAGAGTAGAGGTGCATTCTTTTTTATTTAATTTAATTTTATTTTTTTGTATATTTTTCATTTTGCCTGTTTGAGGCAGCAGAGACCGACAGATTCTGGTGAGAGGAGGGAGTGATTTTTTTTTTTTTTTTTTTTTTTTTTTTTACACCAACAAGCATAATAGCAGACCCATGGGAGTGGCCAAATATGGCCTTGGCCAATATATAATACATTTTGGCCACACTAAGGGTTACCCCAATCATTGGCAGAAACTATACTTGTATACAATATAAAAAAATAAAAAGCATAGCTTCCTCAAATGATAGGGGTGGGGAGCTGAGTGAAGCTGACACCCCACCCAAGTCAAAAAATCCGGAAAACACTCAGAATGGTTAGTGCTCCGTTAGTGCT
>JARVGS010063801.1:0-12173 GCA_031762315.1 Hypsolebias antenori
AAGAACAAAAGAGAATCTTATTGTGTTTGACAGCAGATATAACACTGTTTCTTAGAAACCTTCAGTTAAAAAAAAAAAAAAGACCTGACGTAACTTATATGAAGAGGCAGCAAATTCAGCTAGTAAATCAGTGTTTGTCCTCTACAAACGCCTATTCTCCAGAAACACCCACTTTTGGTCTGCAGAGAACCCCTTCTCATCCAAGTCTTGATGTCCTCAAGACATTTTAGCAAAGGGTGAATGGAGCAGGAATTATTGGGTTTCAAGGGCAGATAAATCTGAGAATCATCAGCATAACAATGAAAGGAAAGACAATGCTTCCTTAGATTAAGAGATAATATAAAATGAGAACTTTTTTGATCCCACAGGAAATTATTGTGCCAGAGTTTCAGTACAAAGGAACATACACAAGAATCACAAGTTATAAAACAACAGAGAATATAGAAATACCAACACTTAAGTTCTAAACAAGTGCAGACAGAAACATTAAAGAGTTTATTGTAGTACATTATTATTATTTATTGTCCTATGTGCAGAAAGAGGGAGGAGTGGAAAAGCTTGATAGCCACAGGGAGGAAGGACATCCTGTGGTATTCTCTGGAAAACCTTGGTGGTCTCAGTCTATAGGCTCCCCCATAGCTCTGCGTATGGCCATACGCATACTGTACGCAAACAGTTCACCCGCACAGCTCAGCGTACATTCTAGTGTACATTCTCGCGTTTTCGAGCTGAATTCTTGACGTTATTTCCTTAATTTCGTCGGGTTCAGTCAGCTCCACAGCCAAGGAGCATTTACCTATGGGACAAATTGAGGCCGCTGATTGGTCATTTGCTGACACGCCTACTGAATTGATTGACAGGTCGGGGAAAAAAAGGCGAGAGCTGGCAGCTCCAGCCGCAGCGGTGTTCTGTGTTTATATGTTGTTAATAAAAATTTCTAAAAAATAAAAAACACAGGGAGCTCCGGTCCTGCAGCCCACACATCAGACCAGCACACCAGGAAATCCCAGAACCTTCTGCAGCCACGCTGGACCTGAGTTTAATTCGCCTGTGACAAATTTGTTCATTTCTCATCATTTCCGTCATGGCGTCAACGGAGGAGGAAGCGATCACTGCCTTTTGGCAAAAAAAAAAAAAAAGGCCAGATCAGGGATGAAGAAGGGGGAATTTAATACATTGGTGTCACATACAAAACAGTCCGGCGACGGGCAGTTTATTGTGCGACACCGCATTTGCGTACGCGGTCATAAAAATTGAGCTTTGCGTGTACATGCCCTACGGGGGTACGCTTGTACCTCTGCGTACATACAGCGTACCTCTGCATATGGTCGTACGCAGAGCTATGCTGTATGAAAATGCTGTATGTAGTGATTTTGACATAGGTACCACAACAAAGATATTTACATGTATTTCTTGTTTATCTTGTTACAGTTTCACAGAAAAATCAATGCCAGTAAATTCTACAAGATGTCATCCCTGAGTCTGTGGAGTTTCTACATTCATTCTGTTTAGCTGTTTGGGTAGCTAGTAACATTTGGCTGGCGAGGCCTATACACAGGGGTATAACATTTTGGAGGCACTGCTGGGAGCGGATGAGGCGAGATTTGACTTCTGCTGGGACCAGACATTTACAGCTCTCATTCAGCTCCTTTTTAACTCACCCAGGCAGATGACATCTAGTAGATAACTTTTGTGGCTGTTCGAGTGTCTACAACCAAGGGCATATGCAATCTGAGGTCAACCTAAGGTACCAGGAGTTCTGCAACTAAGGTTTAGCACGCCAACTACTGCTACAACAGATCTCTAAGTCACTACTGAAAAAATAAAATAAAATAAAAGATGGAGTCAGCTGAGGTTGAAACATTACAGCTGGAAATAATAGGACTTTTGTGTTCACTGCCTGTAGACAGCCTAAAAGAAGTGTGTGATTTCCTCACCATTGCTGGATTAAAATATGAGCATGTAACAGGAAAGAACAGAGCATCGCTCACCTTAATGATAAGTAATCATCTGCAGCGTGAAGAATTACAAAAATTGGAGGATATGGGAATGGCAGAACTTCTTTGTTTTAAAGACAAGATAACTGAGCTCCAGGCTGAGACTATAGCTGACCAAGTAAAGGAACTCCAAGGAGTACTACATGAATCTAATGCAATGCAGGACAGTACATCAACAGAAAGCAGACCTTCTCAGTCACGTTTACCATCCCAAATAAAAAGTACTCGTGAGGAGAATAAACATAAAGTTCTGGCCACTGTAACCGCCCCCAGAATGGCAGCTTCAGGTTCAGATCTAAGTCATACACCTCCCCTGTGGCAAAAGGAATTCAAAATATCTGGACAAATTGGAGAACCGGGACAAAAAGATCGCCTCACATTTTCCAGTCTAGCACGGCAAATTGAGCATGGCCTCTTCAAAGGCTTTCCAGAGACTGAGATTGTTGATGCTGTCATAAGAGCCATTGTCCCGGGGATGCAGTTGCGTAGTTATTTAGAAGGGAAAAGTGACCTCACACTGCCCACCCTGAGAAGAATCCTTCGCTGCCATTATCAAGAGAAGAGTGCAACAGAATTATATAAACAGCTGTCATCAGAAGTACAAGGCATTAAAGAGACTCCTCAGAGTTTTCTTATCCGCACTCTAGACCTAAGACAGAAGATTTTGTTTGCCTCACAAGAGTCCGGATCAGGCTTACAATATGATCCAGTGCTAGTGCAGAACATGTTCCTCCACTCAGTCATGACCGGCTTGCAGAACGATAACATAAAACGTGATCTCCAGCCATCCCTGGAACAAGCTGGTGTTTCTGATGAACTTTTGTTTGAGAAACTAAATATTGCATGCACCTATGAAAGTGAGAGGCAAGACAAGAAAAAAATGAACACATCACAGCGGTCTACAACCATTCACTCCGCTCAGTCTGACCACACCACTATTGAGAGGAAAGAGAAAATAAGCCAGCCAAGTCACAGTAAGAGTCAAACAGATATTCTCTCAGAACTGCAGGAGATGAAAGCTAACATGACTATTTTAAAAGACCTTAAAGCTGAAGTGTCTTCTATTAAAGAGTCCATGCAACAGCCCTCTTATCTACAGAGGCAACACCCAAATCCAGTATCGGGACAAGACTGCACACCACCTCAGTCAGCATCAGCCTACCATGACTCATCACTGACATGCAATGCAGCAGTACATCATGGTCATCCTCCAGCACAGTGCAGCTACTTGCAACCCCCTTCAGCATATCACAACTATTCACTACACCATTCAGCACAGCATGATTATCCTCCAACCAACCAGAGGTATGGAAATCAACGCTCCCTCTCCACAGCTCCACCATGGCCCAGGAGGAGGTGCTACACCTGCCAGCAGGAAAAGTTGGAAAACTGCACTCACTGTTTTAGGTGTGGCAGCAGCGAACACTTTTCAGCTGGTTGCAGGATGGGGAGATCTGGCCAATTCAGAGGGAGTGCTTTAAACGAGCAAGGGTTACCCCAGCGGGGCAGGGAGTAACCAGTTCATCACCAGTGCCCCAACTCTGTGCACACTGTGGGGTCAGTGGGATAAAAGTGCGACTAAGACAATGCTCATCATGTAAAAATGTATTATATTGTTCTGAGGGATGTCAACATGAACACTGGGTTATTCATAGGAATCAGTGTTCATCATCCTCATGTAGCACAGTCCAAGCAACACCACGAAAGAGAGAACAAGTTAAGTTTGCCCCACTAGCTGGAAAAAAATACCTGATTGACTGCCATCTTCAAGGTCAGCAAGTTAAGGCGTTGTGGGACTCTGGCTCACAAGTGACTATAGTAAGTGAACAATGGAAAGCAGAATATCTGCCACATGTGACTTTGAAAAGCATTTCTGAAATCATTGAAAACAATGACACTTTAAATATTATTGCAGCTAATGGCGAAGACATGCCGTATGTGGGTTGGATAGAGGTCACCTTTAAATTAGCTGCAGATGCAGTCTCAACAACAGAAGTTGTTGTCCCCACACTAGTAATTAAAGGTAACAGTCTTGCTCGGCCTATCATCGGTTCAAATGTTATTGGGCTTATAGTGGATACTGAGCTACAACAAAGCAAAGATATTAATAAACAGCAATTAATCAGAGTTGTCCAAGCAGCCTTTTCTGACCTTGAAATGGATGATGCTGAAGTGTTTGTGGCTAGAGTTGTTGCTGAAAAACGATTCATGGAGTATAGTGTCAAGACAACTAGAGGACAAGTGCATGTCCCAAAACATACATCAGTAACAGTGGAGTGCCGTGTTTCAACACCCCCTTTGCAGGAGGAGACAACTCTGATCTTTGAACCTACTATAAATCCACAGTGGCCAGATGGCCTAGAGTTGACTGACACTCTCATGAAACTGGAGAAAGGTGCAAAGCCATTCATAGTTGTGGATGTGCAAAACCCAACAGATCATGACATAGTACTCCCTGGAAGGACTATTATTGGAACAGCACAGACAGTTCAAGCAGTTTACCCAGCAACCATCTTTGAACGGCCTTTCTCCACACCTCCATTAACAGTAACCAAAGTGGCGGTAAGAAAGGATCAAATCCCTGATTGTGATTGGGATCCCCCAGTTGACCTGGATCATCTTAGTCCCCCTGAAAAAGAAGTGGTTAAACAGATGCTAAGTGAGGAATCAGGCTCCTTTTCCTGTTCTGATGATGATATTGGCTATATTGAAAACCTGCGATTGTCCATCTCATTGAAAGACACTGAACCTGTGGCTAAAACATATCTCTCTGTACCAAAACCATTGTATCAAGAAATGAAGAGCTATCTACATGATCTTATCACACAAGGTTGGGTGCGCAAATCTAATTCCCCCTATGCCTCCCCAGTTGTGTGTGTTCGGAAAAAAGATGGAAGCTTACGCCTTTGTATAGATTACCGTGAGTTAAACCGCAAGACTATACCAGATCGCCAGCCTATTCCCAGGGTTCAGGACATAATGGATGGCCTGGGAGGCAACTCATGGTTTTCACTATTGGATCAAGGTAAAGCTTACCATCAAGGGGTCATGGCGGAACAGAGTCAGCCACTTACTGCTTTTGTAACCCCCTGGGGTTTATATGAATGGATTCGAATACCATTTGGTTTAATGAATGCACCAGCTGCCTTCCAGCGGTGCATGGAAGAATGTCTGCAGGGGCTTAGGGATGAAATTTGTATTCCATACCTTGATGATATCCTTGTCTTTAGTAAGTCATTTGAAAACCATGATGAACATGTCAGGACTGTGCTAAGACGATTGAGAGCGCATGGCATAAAGTTGAAGCCAGCTAAGTGTGGAATGTTTCGACGAGAGGTTCGCTATCTCGGGCGGATCATTTCATCAGAGGGCAGCAAAATTGACCTTGCAGATACGATAGCTGTTAGGGCCCTAAAAGACAAGCAACCAGCCACCGTGGGAGAACTAAGAGCCATTATGGGTCTTTTGAGTTATTATCGTCAGTACATCCAAAGTTTTTCTCAAATTGCTGCTCCTCTTTATGACCTCTTGAAAGCTCCCGCAGATTCAAAACAAAGAGACAAACATGTTACAAGAAAGAGACAGAATAAACGAAAACAAATTGGAGCACCCTCCAACCTTCCCATTGTGTGGACAGAAAAACACCAGCGCGTGCTTGAGGAACCGTTAGACCACTTGATAGAGCCACCAATTCTTGCCTTTCCTGATTTTAGTAAGCCCTTTGTCCTATACACGGATGCTTCCAACCTGGGCCTGGGGGCAGTTTTGTATCAGGAACAGGAAGGAAAAATGTGTGTAATAGCATACGCCTCCCAAACTCTCACTGAATCTGAAAAGAACTACCACCTACATTCTGGAAAATTAGAGTTCCTTGCTCTAAAATGGGCTGTTTGTGAAAAATTTAGGGACTATCTGATTGGCTCGTCATGCACTGTATATACGGACAATAACCCGCTCACTTATGTCTTGTCCTCAGCAAAACTAAATGCGACTGGGTGTCGGTGGGTTGCTGAATTGGCAGACTTTCACCTCACCATCCGATACAGACCAGGTAAAGAAAACATTGATGCCGACTGTCTCTCAAGGCTGCCAGTGGATATAGACACCATGATGAAACACTGCACTGAACAAATGTCATCTCATTCAGTACAAGCAGTAGTACAGTCAGTTGAGGACCCAGATTCTCATGCAGTGTGGTCCATGGCACTATCTGCTCAATGTAAGGAAATCAGCAGTTCAGAGTGCACCCCTCTCTCACTGAAAGAGATTTGTCAAGCCCAGAGGGAGGATAAAAATATTGGGCCAGTGATTGGGTGTCATCAATTAAATAAGAAACCTGACAGTAAACAGCTGAAATCATTCAGTACCCAAAGTAAAAGGCTACTCTGTGAATGGGAAAAACTCACTTTGGATGATGACGGCATCCTGCGCCGAAAGACAACCAAACGGACACAACTTGTTTTGCCTGAAAAGTACAAAGCAACAGTCATGAAGGAGCTGCATAATGACATGGGGCATCAAGGAGTTGACCGTACCATCTCACTAGTAAGAGAACGATTTTTTTGGCCCTACATGCAGCGTGACATTGAGCACTATGTGGCTCAAGGCTGCTCATGTTTGAAGCAAAAGAAACCGAGCCGAGAGACTAGGGCACCACTAACCAATATTGTTACAACCCAGCCTTTTGAGTTAGTGTCACTTGATTTTTTGCATGTTGACAAGTCTTCAGGTGGATATGAATATATATTGGTTGTTATTGACCACTTCTCAAGATTTGCCCAAGCTTATGCCACCACATCTAAGTCAGCAAAAACTGTGGCAGATAAACTCTTTAATGACTATGCATTAAGATTTGGATTCCCTTTACGTATTCACCACGATCAAGGTGGTGAATTCGAAAACCAGCTCATGTCACAACTGAAAAAAACTTCTGGAGTGTTGGGCTCACGAACAACGCCATATCATCCCCAAGGTAACGGCCAAGTTGAACGTTTTAATCGTACACTCCTACAGATGCTGAGGACGCTGACAGAAAAAGAGAAGTCCAGCTGGAAAGACTCACTGAATAGGTTGGTTTTTGCATATAACTGCACAAGATGTGAGGTCACTGGCTTTTCTCCCTTTTATCTCCTTTTTGGAAGGACCCCAAGACTGCCTGTCGATGTACTTTTCCGCTTGACGCCAGCAACGGGCACACCTGACCACAGGGAGTACATGCGAAAATGGAGAGAAGGGATGCAACAAGCTTATGAGATAACAAGGAACAATGCAAGGAAATCAGCTGAAGGAGGCAAAAGAAATTATGATCGTAAACTAAAGAGCTCAGAGTTGGAACCTGGAGACCGTGTCTTGGTCAGAAACTTGACCCCAAGAGGTGGGACCGGCAAGCTCCACAGCCACTGGGAGGACACCATCCACAAGGTTGTGCGTCGAGTAAATAAGGATGCTCCAGTCTATGAGGTGGTACCGGAACAAGGGAAGAGGAGAGATAGTAGGATACTACACCGCAATCTCTTACTCCCCTGCAACCACCTCTCTTCGGAGGTTCCTTTAAAAGTTCCCAAATTGCAGAGGAAAGCTTCAAGACAGACAAGTGACAGTGAACTAAACATTCAGCAAAAGGACGACAGTGATGAGGACTCAGAGGATGAATGACAGTGTGGGACTTCCAGCCATATCCACATATGGGTGTGACCCCATGCAATATTATGGACCCCCTTCAATTAAGGTCCATGTGGCCAAACCCCGTCCAGATCTCCACCTACCCCGTGTTCTTGTATGGAGAACCACAAAATTTAATTGGACTCATAGACTGTTCTCCAAAGGGAATATACCCATGAACCCATACCTTCTTGACTGTTGAAGTCTGTGGATTGAGGAAGCAGCTGAGACTTGGTCAAAACATCACTTTGACATGCTTCAGGACTTTGGGTAGTACAAGTACCTGTATACTGACAAGATAGAGTTGGGGTTTTTTGCACCGTTTGTTGTCTAACTGCCTTGATTATTGGATGTTGAGGATGACATTTCTGTTGAAGGGGAGTGTGTAGTTGTAAAATTGTTTGAGTAAAAAAAAAAGAAAGAAAAACACTCTTGTTTTGTATTATTTGGCTAAAATTGTATTTAGTTCATGGTAGTATTTGAAAAATGTAAAGGGAACAAACACACCATAATTCATTCCTCAGTTGAAGAAAAATTCATGGGAATAAGATGCATTGTGATTGCTGATCTAAATATCTAAATACCGCTACCGGTGTATGAATGTGTGTATGAATGGGTGGATGGCTGGTACTGTGAAGCGCCTTGGGGCCTCTCATGGGGGGCTGGAAAGCACTATATAAGTAAGCTCCATTTACCATCTATGACTAATTTTTCTGCTCTTGCAGTTCAAAGGTCACAGAATGATGCAGTAACAAAAACATCTTAAATACATGTTCTTTAATGTTACTTTTCTGAATTGTTTGTAGACTTTAGCGAGTGATACAATTTCAAAGTTTATGTTTTGAGAGTTTTATTTACTGATCGTGTTTTGATTAGTTATGTCTAAACTAACACAGGTGAAATGTGTTGCTACCACTCGCCCAATAACAACACTGGACGGGACAGCAGTAACACTGTGTCTGTGTTTGTTTCACCTTTTCCCTTTCCAGTGGTATAACAAGTGCACAGGATGCGAGTCTGGATTCATCCTGGCTTCAGACTTCCACCCACTGTGCGAAGGGTGCCTCGGCGCTGAACATGCTCGACAGGCCATGACCAAACATTCTTGCCTGGCCTTCCTGCGCCTGACTGACGATGACAAACAACGCTGGTTTGACCTCTTCTCCCTCCGGGACATAGAGGCTCAGCCGAGAGAGGACGCCGCGCCCAGTCCATGGTTCGAGGAACTGGCAATACACATCCTCGGGGTAGCTAGCGGGGGCGGTCTGTCTTCATCTGGAACTTCGGCACCGGCCTCCCCCTTCCGACAGCTGTTCGACACAGCTAGCCACCACATACCGTCTGCTCCGCTGGAATGCGTGGAACTGGCCCTACTCCCCATCGAGGGAGTCGCCTTGGCCACCGCGTGCAACTTGACAACAGCGTCGCCACGACCAACCGATGCCGACTCCATCAGCAGCAGGGCTCCGTCTCCCGGGGCCCTGAAGGCACCACTCCATCGTCATCATCACTTCTGGTGGGGCAGTTCGCAGCCAGAAGCGGAGGCCAGACGGATGTCATATGGCCCTGTGCACACGATGTGTCCTCCCTGCTGTCGGGTGCCTCCAACGACCCCCTGAAAATGAGGGCACCGGTGTCGTCCTTTGTGCCAGTGACGAAGGTCCAAGGCCTGACGGACCAGGCGTTCCCCTCCGTGCCGCCGCTGGAGGACAGCCTGTCTGCTGTTTTTGGCGTCCGACCTTCAAAGCACGTAGGAAAACGGATATTGCCACCGACGCAGAGCAACCAGTTTGCAACGAGGCTCCAGGACAAGATTCACCGGTGCTCGTCCCAGATCAGCGCTGCGGCAAATAACATCGCTCTCCTGGCGCTCAACGTCACCCGGGAGCTGACGCACAACATGGCGGGAGCTGTGCTGGACACCATCGCAAACCTCTGTTTGGTGCTTGCTACTGTTTTTGAACGCTTGCGCTCCTCCTTGGAGGCGCTTGAGAAGGTGCGCAAGCATGCAGCTTCCTCCAGACATGACGCTCGCCCTGCCCGGGGTCCGATGCGACCACGAGAGCAGGCCAAGGCCTCCAGAAGCCAGCAGTGTCACGCTTCACCCTCGGCGACCTACGCAGTAATGCAGCCTCCAGCTACCACGGGCCGTCCATTCCAGCCATTCCAGAGGGCCGGGACATCCAGAGGCCGGGGCTGCCACCAGCTCCCATGGTCTGGGCAACACCAAGACATGCGGAGGGTGCAGCAAAGAAAATAACGGTGTGCTAGAGGTGCTTGTGACAGTGTTGAAATTCCTGTTAATAAAGAATCTGTTTTTCATTAGTATTTTTTATTCAGACACGCTGGTTGCCTCTTTGCCGAGGCTCACGAACACATCTCAGAATGAAGGTAATTCACTTGGGTCGTTTTCATTTCGTGTGACGCAGCTACAAATTGGGTTGAGGGCTCACACATTCAGTTCTCGGTGTCCCCGCCAACACCGTCACCACAAGCGTCGGCGGGGTCCCGCTCCTTCAACTGTTTTCAGTCCCAGAGCGGCGAACCGTGTGAGCAACTCGGATCAACTTCTTCACTTTCTGTATCGGTAAAAACACGAGCCTGGCTTGGAAACGATTGCTTCAACCAGGACTTTTTCGTCTTTACCATCAACAAGTCATGTAAACACAGACACCGTGGTTGGTTTACACCCCTTTCCAAGATGGCCTCCCTTGGGCCAAGGCAGACTTTGTCCACTTGGCGGCGGTAGAGGCCAGTCTTCTTCCCCGTGCGCAGCAGAATATCATGGCTGCCCCTCTGACAGATTAACAGTGCGATCTGTGTCAAACCGTGCTCTTTGAACAGTTGGTTAAAACGTCTGATTCACAAGGGTTACACACTCCAGTTCTGGGGTCTGCCGCCCCGGTTCAGTGGAGTTGTGGAAAAGAAACTAACGTCTACAACACAAGGCGAGGCGCTACGGTTGGAACTACAGGAACTGTTAGCGAAACACGTCATTTCCGGGGTTCCCCCGAGCGAGGAAGGCACTGGCTTTTATACGAAATATGTCCTAACTCCCAAGAAGACGGGGAGTTACAGGCCAAAACTGGATTTATCGGCGTTCAACAAACACATTTTGAAACGTCCATTCCATATGTTGACAACGAAGCGCATTCTCAAATGTGTCACGTGAGGGGACTGGTTTGTATCAATCGATCTCAGAGACGCTTACTTCCATGTCCCAATCCTGAACAGACACAGGAAATACGTCAGGTTCACATTTCAGGAAAATTGATACCAATACAACCGCATGCCGTTCGGTTACGCTCTTGCGCCACGAACATTCTCCAAAGTCATCGAAGCAGCGTTACACCCGCTGCATTCGAAGGGCATGAGGATGCTTTTTTACCTTGACGATCTATTGCTTCTGTCTCACTCGAAAACAGAAGCGGCAGCACACTGTGATTTTGGTGAACCATCTGTCCCATTTAGGGTTTGCAATAAACTGGGAGAAAAGTTCAGTGTCCCTGGCCCAGCAAATAACATTCCTGGGTGTGAACCTATGTTCCACAAGCATGAAAGCTGTATTGTCAGAACAAAGAACAGAATCGCTGACGTCACGCCTCCGGTGCGTTCAGCCTTACAGGATGGTGTCAGCCTTGAAAATAATGAGGCTGTAGGGAATGACAGTTTGCGCGCGCAGTAGTAAAACTGGGGTTTCTTCACATGCGGAAATTGCAGAGATGGTTTATTCGTCAGAGAATAGATCCAGTATGCCACAAAAGACGCCAAATCACAGTTCCCCCTTCAGTGAGAATGGACCTGTTGTTTTGGGGGAACCACAAAACCTTGTCAGAAGGGGTTCCCCTGGGCAAAGTGATGTCATTCAGGGCGTTCTTTACGGATGCGTCCCTCTACGGTGTGGGGGGGACGTGTCTGTCTCATTCGGTGAAAGGAATATGGCCGCCAGGCACACACCTCTACATGAACATGCTGGAGCTGATGACGGTCCACAAAGTTCTGAAGCATTTTGTTCACATGCTCCGGGACCAGGACGTCCTTGTTCACATGGACAACAAAGCGGCCGCCGCATACATAAATCGCGAGGGTGGGGTGCGATCAGCCAGATTGCTGGACACGGCCAGAAAACTGCTCTGCTGGGCGCACACTCACTTAAGATCGCTGAGGGCAGTTTACATCCCAGGCGTGCTAAACAAATGAGCCGATATTATGTCGAGAGGCGGCCCCTTGGACAGGGATTGGATGCTCCACCCGGACCTAGTGCCACAGATCTGGAGCAGGTTCGGGAGGGCGGAGGTGGACCTGTTTGCCACACGCGAAAACACTCAGTGTCCCCTGTTCTTTTCCTTGAGTCCCAACGACAACCCCTCATTAGGGGTGGACGCCTTTGCACACAGACCATGGCCAAAGACATTGCTTTATGCCTTCCCTTCAGTCCCCCTGCTTCCAGCGTTGCTGGAAAGAGTGAGAGAGGAGAATTTGTCAGTGATCCTGATCGCTCCGGAACGCACAAAC
>JARVGS010063818.1:0-12165 GCA_031762315.1 Hypsolebias antenori
ATTATACAGTATATAATAGTATGTAAATTTTGTTGTACAGGAAAACCAACTAAATTTAGCTTCACCTTCTTAGGTGTTTCAATCAGAAGACAGTTCAGAGTTCAGCTGAGTATTAAACTAATCTCCAGTCTTTTGACTGTAGAGAAACCCTCGAGGGACTGTGGGAAGTGAAAGCGTTTGATGTTTGCCACCCTGAGCAATTTTAAGAAAAAGTGGGAGGAAAAACATGCTAAAATCTTAAACGTAGCCAAACGTTTGACACGTTTTGTTCTTTGTGCTTCTTTCACAGGAGTTTAGGAGTCCATTTCTCTAAAGTGCGTTCGCTGACGTTAGACTCGTGGGAGCCAGAATTACTGAAGGTGCGCCTGCCGTGCTTGTGTCCTGCCAGTGGTGTTACATTATTAATTCCTCCAGTACACGCTGCTACTTCATTTTTAAATACAGTTTGCGCCCGTCTTTTCTCTTCTCTTGGTCCTGTTTTCTTGTGTTCAGCTGATGTGTGAGTTGGGAAACACTGTGATCAACAACATCTATGAGGGAGCCTGTGAGGAACTAGGAGCTAAAAAACCTGGACCCTCCAGTTCAAGGTAAATTTAAATCCAGCAGGAAGATTTTGCTAATTAAAAAAAATAAAAAAAGCATTATTTATTCATCTATTTTCCCTCATTATTATTTTTTTCCTAAATATTTTGGTCCAAGATTTAGATTAGAAGTTATCTGACTCTAATTTTTACTGCTTTATTGCTCAAATAAATATTGAGTGATTATAAATAAAGGGTTAGGTCAGCTCTTTTGGAGTTTTGAGGAAAAGGTGTGAACAATTATCGTATCTGTCATAGATAGTACTTTGACCAAACTTGTAAAAATAGTTTAATTTTGCCAAGCTAATGACTAGTCTGGGCAAGGCCTAGAGCAGTCATAATTAATTAATTATTAATTAAACATTACCGCTAGTCTTGTCTAGTTGATAATATTTCATGTGGGTTCATGGGAAATCTGTTTTATGAGTCTTTACACTTGTGTTGTTTTCACACAGTTATTCCAGCAGAACTATGATCATATTCCTTCTGAACGTTACACTAGAAACGCCACAACTGATTTGTTGTTGCTGCCCATAGTCGCAAACAACCAAATTATTTAATGTAAATAATAGTGCATTTCTAAATGAACAACATTATTGTTTATAAAATAAATATTGTGCAATCAGCTGTAAAATATTTGAGACTGGAGTTGTTTTAGGACAGCAGAAAACTACTTTGAAAGTTCTGTGGAAACAACAATAACTATTATTACCTATTACCGTATTTTTTGGACTATAAGGCGCACTTAAAATCCTTTAATTTTCTCAAAATCGACAGTGAGCCTTATAATCCAGTGCGCTTTATATATTAATTCTGGTTGGGGTTGCTGACCTTGAACTGATTTTATGTCGTACACGACACTCAAAAATCTGTCATGAACTTGTTTTGCTTAATGCGCCTTATAATCCGAAAAATATGGTAATCGCTCAGAACTGCTCAGGTGACATAGATACGTGTAATTATCTCCCTCCAGGCAGGAGAAGGAGGCCTGGATCAAGTCTAAATATGTTGAGAAACGCTTCGTCAAAAAGATGAGTGGGGGAGATGCGCTGGTGGAGGGGGAGAGGAAGTCCCGCCCGTGGACGGTGAAGAAATGCCAGAGACACAGCAGTTCTGTCCGGGCCCCCAACAAGGCCCGCAGGAAATACCATCGCTACGAACCTGGCTGCGCCTCGCCGGCAAACCTCTCAGCAGGTCGGTGTGGGCGGGGGGGATTAACCTTGGATTAACGTCAGTCACACTTTCTGAAACATGCTTCTTTTGTCTGCAGCAGCTGCAGCAAAGTTTCGCCGGGACTCCCTGTTCTGTCCAGATGAGCTGGACTCGCTCTTTTCATACTTTGACACCGGCTCCGGGCCTCGCAGTAAGTTCACAGCACTGAAGTCACAAAACTATCAGGATTGGAAACAGCTTTCTGCTGCAACTAAACCCAGTTTCTGACATGGTTTTGGTTTGGCTGTGCACCGGTGTTTGTTGTGCCGGTGTGATGATTAACATGTCCGTGGCTTGGCAACTCTTGGCCCCGCAGGTCTCAGCAGCGACAGCGGCTTAGGGGGAAGTACTGACGGCAGCACAGATATCCTGGTTTTTGGCTCTGTAGTGGACAGTGTAACAGAGGAAGGTGAGGGGGACGTGTCTTGTTATATTGTGTTTCAATAAAAGCTTGTTTCAAAATGAACACTGATTTATATCCATCAAACTGAGTCTTGCCTCGTTCCTTCTGAGTCTTTTGTACGTTTAAAAACTGTTCCGTCAAAACCATTGATTTGCTCGCCCACAGAGGAGGAGTCGGAGGAGTCTTCCAGTGGTGAGGTGGAAATCGAACAGGAAGTGTCTTCAGACCCCGAGGATCCGAGGGAGTTGCACCCAGGGGCGCTGCTTTACCGGTCCTCCCGTCTTCACAACTTGCCGCTCATGGCAGAGGCGTTGGCTCACGGGGCTGACGTGCACACTGCCAACGAAGAAGAGGAGGGAAAAACGCCTCTCATCCAAGCTGTGATCGGGGTGAGAGACCTCGCTTCTTCTCCAGACATTTACATTTGGGCAAAAGTTAGGCAAAACTTTTGTTGTTGTTTGTGTTTCAACTAAAGCATTATATTGACTGCATCACTCCAACAGAGCAGCCCAATGTTGCATGATCTCCACTTTCACACAAAGAATCCGACTCAGTTAACGTAACAAAAACAACTTTGTGCATTTCTGTCTCCTGCCCAGGGCTCTTTGATAGCTTGTGAGTTCTTGCTGCAGAATGGGGCCGATGTGAACCAGAGGGACATGAGAGGCAGGGGCCCGCTGCACCACGCCACCTACCTGGGACACACTGGGTGAGAACTGCCAACGAGCGAGAAGATGTTTATCTACACCTGTTCATGTTGTAACTATCATGTGCTGCATTTTAGAAAGCTTCTTAGCTCTGACACACACACACACAAAAATTCCCTTTTGTGTAAATGTTTTTGTGGCGCTGTTTTAATCTGCTACACAAACTGAAAATACAGATGTTTTCCCTCTGAGGACAGAATAATGTCTTTACTATTTCAGTCTTGTGTTTTTGCAGTCAGTTCAATTAAACATTAAAACCTGAATTGCAGCACGTGAATCTAGCCCTTGCCTACATTAGTCACCATTTCTCTTTGTCACAAAGCTTTGTGCTTGAAAAAATAAAAGTGTGTGGAAGTGGTCAAACAGGTCACGTCATCATATTGATGCTAAAAGCATGACGGTAATGACGATTAGTTGAGTTACTGCGTTGATCCGTCAGCTTATTTCCAGTAAATGTCTCATTTCTCTTCTAACTGGTGTTTGATTGTCTGCTCTTGTCTTGATTTCTTCAGTCAGGTGTGTTTGTTCCTAAAGAGAGGAGCTTCACAGACAGAGGTGGATGAGCAGGGTCACGATCCCCTCAGTATTGCTGTGCAGGCTGCAAACGCAGATATTGTTACCCTGTAAGTCTTATTACAATGTTTACATGTCCATTATCGTCACATATGTCAAACTGATGGGGAAAGACAGTTTCTTTTTTTTATCAAATAGTAAAAAGACAATCTTCAACAAAATACAAAATGAGTGGTTTAAGCTTTTCTTTAAATACAGGAAATAAAAACTATTTTTAGATCTTCTGACTAAACCCTTTGTCTCTTTGAGTTCGCTGGAATTAAAGAACAAATATATCTGCCTTTTTTTCCCCAACTCAGTTCAGGTATTTGTTTAGATTTGTTATTCTGTCAAGACCAAAGTTGAGTCATTCACTGGTGGTGACTTCCTTCTTCCTCCTCGTCTTTTTTTATTTTTTTTTTTCCCCGTGACTTACCTTTTGACCTGCTTCTCCGTTCCCTGCTTTTCTTCCTTTCTCTACTCCAGGTTGCGTCTGGCACGGATGAACGAGGAGATGCGCGAGGCAGAGGGTCCGTTGGGTCAACCAGGTCAATACCCGAGCAGCAGCCCCACTGAGCAGCAGTACAGGAAGTGCATCCAAGAGTTTATCTGCCTCACCATAGATGAAAGCTAGTGGTCACTTCTGCACCTGGGAGAATAGCTCACGCTCTGTGTATAAATCACCTCCTCCTGACTGGGAAACTGATCGTGATGAAGTTGCCCCTAGACACTGATCTCGAGTCTGTTGCTTCTGTAGATCTAGGCTAACAGGCAACTTCATACAAATGGGGTATTTTAAGGGGGGACGGAGCTACAGTGAGGTGTGACAAAGGGACGCCCCTGATGGAGCTTTCTAACTCCACTGACAGTACAGTCACCACCTCCATTTTCTGCTTGTTATATTACTTGGCACATGACACACACAGTTCATCTACACCTGCTTTCTGGTGTTTCACTGACAGGGTTCTTTTCTAACTTAAAGCAGTACCGTAGTTTAGACTTTTGAAGTGGGAACAATTAATATCTTACCTGTTGTAGGTAGCTCTTTGAGCAGCCTCAGTTTGCAGAAATAGAGTTCAGTTTTGATTGAGCTGACAAGCTAACGGCTCCTTCAAGACCAACGTGGATGGCTGCTGTCTTAAAACAAATCCAGTTGCAAGTGCATAAAGCAACAGCAGCAGCTAGCTGAAGCACTTCCTGTGCATCCCAGTGCGCTTTGAACAGGAATATAATATTTCTTCCAGAATAACACTGTACTGCAAAAACTGATATTTTTTTTAAGTTTTGTAAAATAGACTAAAACTTTATTTGCCCAAATGAAAGCTCTTCAAAGGGCTATCTAAAACAGGTAAGATGTTGACAACTGAGCTATCCCTTTAACATAATGTGATGTAACCTCCAGCTTGGGTTATTTCTGATTAACAGCTCTTAACCTCTGAAGAATCTCACTGCATTAACCCTCTTACACTTTATATCTATCCAGACCATCTGTATGACGTCCATCTTACCCATCTCTTCTGGACCAGAGATGTAAATATACATATTTAGAAGACTAGAAACTGTGTACTCTGGCATGAGGTGAACAAATGATATCTGTTCCATTACTAAAAGGAAAAAAAAAGGCTAATAAACAAGCTACAACGGAGGTGGCAGGGTAGTTTACTGTGACAGAAGTTAAGAAACAAAATCTAACTGAAGGGCTTGAGGGAAGAGTCCTTGCCTGATGTGTGAGATACGCTGTGATGTGAAGAGTGAACAGCGACGAAAATGAGTGTCAAATAATACGGAAAGAGAGGTAAATAATGGGTTTTGTTACATTATGTAAAGAAACAAAAAAAAAAGCTGTGCACTTTTCCATTTACCGTACTATGATTTTGTTTATTTGACATTGTTCTTGTCTAGATTATGTCTGTTTGTGTGTTGATTTATTTATCAATCCCGAGGACCAGTGCAATGCATTATTTGATGCAGTTCTTTTCTGCATACATGTTGATTGTCATTTCAATCCCAAAGCATTACTTTAGGAGTGGGAAGGATTTGGACGTGGTAATGTTTTGCAGTCATAAATGACATGGAATAGCCTTAGGTTGCTGTGAGTGCACTTACTGGCACTGCAGAATTAGTTTTGTTTTTGTTTTGTTGCTAAATTTCTCAAGCTTTTGATGAACTGAGTTAAATATGAAGTTGCAGCCGATAATTGGCTGCTGAAATTGTAAAGCACGGAGCCGACAAGCCAGAGCCGTAAGCTGCAGTTAAGACGTAAATGAAAACATCACTTAACATCTTCATGTTACCTTCTTCTGTTCACTGCCATGGAAATTTATGAATGCACCTCCAGTTTCCTGTAAATGCTCATCAATATTACTGTGTCTATAAGAAAACGGAGCGCTTTGTGCATCTGGCTCATCATTATGCTCTGTATGCTTTGCCAGAATTTGCTCTCTGTAGGTTCAACCTTGTTAAAAGCATGATGAAATATTTTTTGGAGATATTTTGATCACCCTGTGCAGTGCAGTCCTGTGGAATAAGCATGCAGCACCAACGACCCACTTTGGTCTCTGGTGTCCTTTCTGCACCTCTGTGCCATTCTTCCGTCCGCAGACCAAATCTGTGGTGACCTCTTTATCTCTGTCATTTCTACTTCCTTTTTAGTAAAGATGGTATGGTTTTACTTTCCTCTGCCAAATACATTTTTTAAAGGGGAAGTGTAGTCACGGTACCTTTCTCTGTGATTTAACAGAGAGGCAGAGACACTTTCAGTGTACTTACTTATTCAAAGATGCAGAGATTTGGTCTTTATTAACCAGTAGATCCAGCTGTTCAGTGTACTGCAAGAACCAGTTTAGAGGGGTGATATGAACCTACTGTGACCAAACTGTGATGGGCCAGCGCCCTCAAGGAAGTATTAAATGTTGTGTCTATTGTGTGTATTGACTCAAAGAGTGGTTAAAGGTGCTGTTCCAAGGAAACATGCTGTAAATAGTACACTTGTGTATTTTATCTTGATGCCAACTGCCTGCCTCTCAGCGTTTCGTCACACTATCTGGTTGCGTGATGCGTTTTCTGTTTGTCTTCTATTGTTTTTCAGGAAAAAAACAACCTGTCAGACAAAACCGCAACACAATTCTTACATACTTGGAGGCATTTGTTTGGTTACTTACAACTGAATATCTTGGGGATACATTTTTTTTGTCTTAGCAAGCACTAAGAGAGAAAACAAAAACAATGCAATGAATAAAACTGAAACTCCTGATAAATTAACCCTGCTTCCTCCTCCTTCTTGTGCTGTTTCTTTAACATGATATTCTCCCAACATGGTTTTTTATAAGGTGAATAATGTCATTTCAAACATATAGCTTACGAGCATCTAAACATTTACAAGTGTTGGGAGAATGCCATTTTTAAATCTGGTCTGGTGGTGGTTGGCCAACTCTTTGTAGCACTTGACTTATTCAAAGCAGTCATTTATTTTATATATGGTTAGTAAAACTGAGGCAAAAACTTAAAGTGCTTCCAGATCACTATTTAAAGATTGCTTTCAGTAGCCAGTTTTGACTTGTAGCCCAGTGCAGCAACAAGATGCCTTGAATAATCCAGTGTGCCGAACATTTAATGTGATCTCACTGTAACACCATCACTGAAAAGTGTCATGTACCAACGATCTGATTTCTCATTTTACACGGAGGACAGGTGACCTGTGTCCATGTGAGTAAATAAACGCTCTTTTGATATGTCATTCTGTCACCACAGGGGTTGCCACAAGCAGAAGGTCATTTAAATTCAAGGATTTTCGGGATCGAGTGAGTGAAACATCCTGGACCTTCTTAGGATGAGTGATAAATCTTTCTGCTCTGGTGCTTGGATGTGGGGAGGTGATTGAGGCGTCTTGGTCTGCTGCTCGTTTTGGTTGAATATTGTTTCGGGGAAAAATGAGTTGTTTTGATTCTCAAGATATCTAAAAAATCTGTGCTTTAATATTGTCATCAAAATCAATCTACTTGATTTATTTCCATTAGGTCAAAAATTACATAATTTTGCCCCTATTTTAACTTTTTTTCATATATATATTTCAACCTTTAACAGCTTCAAACTTACAAAAAAGGGAGTCCAAAGCAAACCTTTAGACACCCAACATGGTGAGTTTCGTTCCTTGTGGTAAGTATCAGTTTGTGGAGAGGTTTTTTGTGCCCTCTGAGTCATCTTTTTAACTCTGAAAAAATAGTTTTCAAATTCTTGGGCCATCTTGCTTACTTACACACAAGTCGTGGCTGCATTACAAACCATGTCAGAATCTACAGCAATCGGGCAGATTTGCCTTTAATGCCACAAAAAGTTTTCATCACATTTCCAACCTTAACTGGAGCAGCTATTTGTTATTTGCACTAGGACCTAAAATTGAGTTGCCTTCAAACAAAATACAATCAGCTGTTGCCTAACTAATATGGCAATGCTATGCATTCTGTGCTATAAAGATATCAAACATAAAATAAGTAAAATGAGCAAGATTGTCATTGCAGCTTTCTGTCCATTTCCTTATTTGATATAAGCTGGAAGAAGCACTTGTGTGTGTATAAGGTGAGCTACACTCCAGGTGGTGCTTTGGGGGTTTTCTAAAAAAAAATCTGTTTTGTTTTATTTTTGAGTTGTGGAAAGTGGTTTGTTGGGGATGGCGGTACTTCTTGGCTTGTGACTTTTCTTCAAGTAGCATTTCGGCCAGTCTCCATCCTTCAAGGGGAACAACTCTGTTAATGTCCCTGCTACAGGTGACGTCTCCTGCGTCTTTCGGGAATTTTCTGTCCTTGCATCTCTACAGCCCGAGAAGTTGAGAAGGAGGAGTATACAGTTCAGCTGCTGCAAGAAGCCATTGTGTCAACAACCATCTACCACTTCATCACAAGCTCTTCAGTCACTTTGGGATTAAAGAATATCTGTTCTGTGCAATTAAACTACAGTATTCATATCAATGTGCAATTGAGACATAACCCAATTACAAAGTAGTTAATACCATTTTTTAATTGGTTTGAAACTTTTCTAAATGAGATGGAACTTGATCAAAGCACTGGATTATTTTTATTCTATTGTAGAAACCCAGCTAAAACAAAACCACAGTAAATGAACATTTTAAAACAATCTTATGAACACATTATTATTTAGGAAAAGTCAAGTTTTGATTCTCTGATATGGCCTCCTTTCACAATTATTTTGATGAAACCATTTGTGAAATTATTTTTAAAGCTACATGAAACGTGTAAAGGTTTTGTTGGCTTATTCATACTCTCCATGACGAGTACTCCAAACTTGATTTGTAAAATCAGTGAAGTACACTTTTGATTAATAGTTTTATTCTCTCAGCACGAATGTCTAAAAAAATTGATTTTAAATCTTGTTTTCCATGAGATGGTAAATATTTGCATCTGATAGTAACAAATTAAATAAAAACAAGTAGCCAAAAAGTTAAAGATCTTGTGGAATTTTTTTTCCATCTGTTGTATTTTAAATTTTTATAAACAAATATTGCAACAAGAATCATCGTGCAGCTGCATTAAGAGGCCTCTCGGCAGGAGAAAAGGTGATTTTCTGAAACAGATGGGTCACTCAAAATGTCATACTGTAATTACACGCGGTGGTGAAATGAGTGGTGACAGTAAGTAATTCTACAATTATTTCATCAAACGAAGAAGAAAACCCGGAAGTGAAACTGTTCTTCCTCCCCGCGGCTCGTAGCTAAAGCTACGTTGGTGCCATCGTCTTATCGGTTTTGGGTTTGACAACATAAACAACAACCTCATTTCGTGTGTAGCCACGAACACACATTTTGCGGGGGTCTCTGAAGAGGTACGTCCACATTACACGGCCTCTTTTTGAATTGAGAAGCAACTCGTCTATCATAGCCAATGTTCCTGGTAGCCGATGCTACAGTTAGCAAGCTAATCACGTTAGCATCGGCCTGTTAACAATACAGTACTGATTGTATGTCAATGGCTGGAGCTGACCAGCTTTGTAGCTTCCGTGCGGTATGCTGTTAGCCTGTTTAAGGGCAAGACAAATAGGGTTTTAATAAGTCGTTAACGATTTGTGGTGACGTGTTGTAATTTGGTATTTGACTGTTTGTTTACAGTTCGTAACTGAATGACAGGTCGGTATTCATAAGTTCGTTGATCTATCGATCTTTCCAGAAAGTCACAGATTTCTCTTGTAAATGAGTCCTCGAGGCTCAATGGGATTAACCTGCCTTAATAAATGTTTCATGATTTGCCTTTAGCTTAGCTTGGCTACCAGCGGGATAGCCGAAGTTAACATAAATTGCGTTAAGTAGCGTCATGTTTGTTTGGAGGTGATATCGTCATATTGCAAACACATCGTCATAGTACACTTAGTCCATTCAGCATCCTCATGACAGTAGGTCAGTAGGTGGAGGTTCAGTAAGTTTCCACAAGCTAACAGATGAAACTACGTTTTAAACCCCGCTCATGTAAATCTGTGTTCTGGCTGTGTATAAAAAGCACAGTCTCAAAAAACACGAGGGTCCATTTTAGGTTGTTATAACTTCACTTCAGTGTCCAACATAGGATAATTTAGACTAGAGGATTTGCTTTAGACACGAGTAAATCTGATTAAAACAAACAAACAAAAAAAAAAACATTACGTTTGGATGTTATGTAACAAAACCAAACAAACACAAAAACTGTTTTATGAAGCCTTTCTGAGACATAAATTTTGTGGGTCAGTTGTACATTTACTGTTTACTCTTTTCTAAAGTTGGAAGTAAAAATGTATGAGTTTTATTACATGTGCTGGTGAATATTCTCAGTCATCCAGGACATGGTAAATTCAAAAAAGTTGAAGACAAAAACAACTGGACTTTATTAACAGAAGATGTTTCACTTCTCATCCGAGGAGCTTTCTCAGTTCAGAGAACAGAGTGTGGGATTCAAGTTATAAAGCTGAGCTAAGCGAGGAATGTCCAGATCTCTGTAATGGAGAAACCAAACGACCTTTTCACAGACACATGGCTCAGCACAAGAGAGCTCATCAGGACAAGACTCAGTGGTAAAGGATGTCTTTTTTTTTTTTCAGGAGTCCCGCAGGTCACGGGATGTAAAACAAGAGACACCATCTGTGAACAGAGGTGGAGGTCTCAGATTTCAACTTTCAAAAACTTATAATGCATCTTTAGGTCTGATTCACAGTCATTTTCACACCTATCAGGAATTTGTCTAGAGTGACTCCTCTGTGTCTCAGGGGCAGTTTACACAGTGCATATTCTGAGTGAATCCGCACCTTTCTATGCGGTTCTGCTGATCATTTACACGACACCACTGGCCCCACTCGTTGAATCCGGAGGTTTTTGAACCCACCTTCCAGAGTAGAGTTTTTTCGCTGACCCCCCCCCCCCCCCACCACCACCCCCATTAATAACATAAACATCTCCGCTGAGGCTTTGTTTAAACCACATGCACGCATGCACGGAAAGGCGACGTATTTCTATCAACATGGTGGCGGACAAACACTGCTTTCTGAACTACGACTGATGGAATATATTTTGAGTCTCATATCTAGGTGTTGTGACCAACATCTGTGTTGGAAGAGACACAGCTGGATTCATTTCTAATATTGCTGTTTATAGAATGAGGCAGGCAGATATTTCACATGTCACGCTGCATTATAACATACAAACTGTGCTAAATAATAACAGTAACAATAATAAACTGTATTAATGTTAGCATGGGAGATAAATAAAGTTATCTGAGCTAAATGAAGCTATCTGGACTTGTTACATGATTTAAACGATGCATAACATGTTGCTTGTTATTAATGTTGAAAATGAAGACACCAGGTTTATTTTTTATTTATTTATTCAACACCACAAACTGTGTCACACAAACACTGAGAATTAAATTGAACACTAAAAACACGTTAACCGAACTGTAAACTGCATTAAAGAACTGGACTCTGCTCTGTTTTCATCCTGGATACTGGTCCCACGTCCAAACCGGTCCACCTCGTAGAAGGACAGCTTCTCGACCTCGCAGGAAAAAAAATAAAAACTCAGTTGGTTGTTGTGTGATCGAAGTAAACGCAAGCAAACATTATTAAGAACGTTGATTTACCTGCTGTAAATCAGCTCCTGATTATCACGGAGTAAAGTCCGACATCATGCTTGTCTACTCGGTTCTGGTCCACTCAGTGACCGGTGTGGAGTTCGTTGGGTGAAGTGGTCCCACTTGGTGCCATATCTGTCGACTGTTATCCAAAATCCAGTTTTAACTTGTTAAGATACTGTTAGCTGAGCTTTTAGCCCAGAGGAAAGTCCTTACAGGGAGCGGGCCGAGGCAGCACGCATGCACAAATGTATTATGAAGAAAGCGACACACTTTACAGCAGACAGACTTCTCCATACACAATGTCTGCACAATCTCCATCCAGGAATTTTTGGCCATTTGACTAATTTGTGTGTTTGAAGAGTCATACAGATGAATGTCCAAGCGCATTTCCGCATTGACGAATACGTCCATAAACTTCTCACCAGTCGTATAATACTTGACACGTGCCTGTGGAAAAAAGTTTGGCATGTGTCTTGTGTCAAGAAGGGGTGGGGAAAGCTGTTCTTAGAACAAAATGCCACTATTTTCATCATACAAACCGGATTCCAAAAAAGTTGGGACACTAAACAAATTGTGAATAAAAACTGAATGCAATGATGTGGAGA
>JARVGS010063851.1:0-12140 GCA_031762315.1 Hypsolebias antenori
ACTGATGAAGCCCTCTGGAGTGAGGGTGAAACGTTTCTACTAAAAAGAAACTGTCCAGATGACCTGATTGAGAGTTACCAGATGGATGGATAGTTTTCTATTGCTTAAAAATATAGTTTCCCAAATGACTGAGGTGGCTGAAAATAAGATTAATCTATGGGGGCCAAGGCCACCATTGGCCACCCCCTGGCTTCTCCACTGCATCTGGTGGTGGATAAAATGGTTTCCTCCTCTCTCCAGGTTTTTTTCACTCGGACAAGAAATAGAAACACTCCCTCTGTTCTTCATTACTGAATATTTTCACCTGATTGGTCAGATGAACAGACAGAAACAGACGAGTAAAAAAGTGTTAACGGTGACGTTCGGATTGTGGCTGCTTCCTGTGCACAGCTGCACACAGCTGGACCGTCACGGCTGAAAACTGTGGAGGAGTCAGAATAAATGTGCAAAATGTTCCACTCAGCCTTTGTGCTGTGGACTTATGATTTGGAGAGGCTGCAGTTTTGTGCTCCATCTAAAGGAGAAGCTGATGAGGAGGAAAGACGTGACGCTTCACGAGCTTACTGCTAGTAAAAATAAAAAATAAAAAAATGAACAAAAGAGATTTAAGAATCAAACATTCTCTTAAACAGGCGTTGCAGAGCAGAGGAAGGAACTTGGGCCGAGTCGAGGGTCAGAAACGGCTGATTGTTCACGCAGAGTCAACTCGGCGGGGAACTGGACCGAACCGTTTCCCATGATTCCACAGCCGACACCACACAACGGGGATCACGGCGTGATACTCGACGCGTTGCTGATACTTAGCAACGTGTGAGTAAACACAGCGGCGGTCTGAAAGGCATGTTCTGAAGAATCTGCTTGGTGAACGGGTCGGAGCGCAAACGAAGGAGGTGGGCCGTGGACAGATTAAAACCACCGTACTCACCGGTTAAATTATGTGAGGCAAACCTGACAACAATACAGAGGAGGGTGTGCAATCTGCCTGATTCTCTCTGGGTTGTAGAAGTCTCTATGTTGACATCTGCAGAAGCTCTTTGTATGCATGCACGTGATGCTCTTACCGGGTTTAAAATGCATCAACTCCTTTGATGTAATCATATGTGGCTTCTGCTCCTGCCTGTCACAAAGGCGTTGTTGTGTCGACAGTGTTTGTATCGTATGAGGCAAAGCTCAAGGTCTTCTCCTCGCTTTCAGCTTAAAGCTTAAATAAACTGCAGGAATCTGAAACACAGTTTATCTTTTAGGCTTCCAGCTGGAACATTGCTGCAGTTTTTTCTTACCTGATGTACCTTTTGGCTATTTTTCCTCAAGCCTTTCAGCCAGACTCTTTTCATCCATCTTTTTTTTTCCTATTAGAAGCTCAATCATTTACTAAATGGCACTGTGAGACTATGAATGCAGTAAACATACAATAAAAAAGCACCCAATCTTCTAAGGGTATGAGTGTGTGACAGGAAGGTGCATCACGTGTAAGCTGTGCAGAAAGCACCGACTACCCTCCACACCTCTGTAATCTTTTTCCTCTCAGTCTTAAACCGCTTCTCCTTTGTTAAGTACCACTAATCGATTTGTTCTACTCAAGCACAGGTGTGTCTCCATTGAGGGTATTTCCCTCACTCTGTGGACGGGAGCTCTGGGCTTAGCGTATGTTGCTAACTAGCATGTTGCTAGTGTACATTGCAAACTACTGTGTAGCTAGCGCATGTTGCTAGTGTACATTGCAAACTACTGTGTAGCTAGCGCATGTTGCTGAGTATTATACAGCTTGCATATGTTGCTAACTAGTGTGTATGCCATGAACTAGTGTGTTGCTAGTGTATGTTGATAACTAGCGTGTTGCTAGTGTATGTTGCTAACTAGTTTGTTGCTAGTGTATGTTGCTAACTAGTTTGTTGCTAGTGTGTTGCTAACTAGTTTGTTGCTAGTGTATGTTGCTAACTAGTTTGTTGCTAGCATATGTTGCTAACTAGTATGTAGCTAGTGTATGTCATTAACTAGTATGTAGCTATTGTATGTTGCTAACTAGCGTTGCTTGTGTATGTTGCTTGTGGTTCCTCCATCTGTTGCGGAACCCGATCCGTAGTGTAGCTCATGTGCATATACAGTAAAAGGAATACTTCCAGGTTGTACAGATTACCGTTCAGTATGCTACATTAAGGAAAATGTACTGGTATAATTCTGTTTATGAATAAGAACTGTCTTAATTTACTTAGAAAAGTATAGCTGTATTTCTACCGATTTTCATGTTGCTAATTTACGCCACTCGTATTGCCTTAAAAATTGTTGACATATTTACGTCCTGGTTAAAATGATATGCAGCTTTGCTACTGAGCAACACTGTTTCACCATGGAAATAATAAATTCTGTATGTTACAGAGTTTTTCTCATTCAGCCCAGGCTGGCGGTCAGGTCTAAAGTAATGCCATCTAAACCAATGATTTTAACAGAAATACGAGTGGCGTAAATTAGCTACATGAAGATCGGCAGAGATAGAGCACGTGCTTTTCTAAGTAAATTGACAGTTTTCATTCATAAACAACAGCAATCCGTAGCACGTATTTTCAAGTAAATTAACATTTTTTATTCATAAACAACGACGATCCGCGCAACCCGGAAGTACACTACGGATCGTGCTTCTGTAACAGATTGGGGAACGACATTGCTAACTAGTATGTATCTTTTGTATGTTAGCATGTGGCTAGTGTATGTTGCTAACTAGTGTATAGCTAGTGTATGTTGCAGCCATGTACTTTGTATCATGTGGCTAGTATGTGTTACTAGCTAGTGTGTAGTTAGTGTACTGTATATTGCTAACTAGTGTGTAGTTAGTGTATGTTGTTAACTAGTGTGTCGCTAGTTTATGTTGCTAAGTAGCGTGCCGTTAGTGTATGTTGCTAAGTAGCTATTTAGCAATATACGCTAATGTTATGGTCATGTTGGCTGACAATCTGATTTGATTTTTTAATTTTTCATGGCACGTTCGAGTGTAGCTGCGGGCAGTCAGGTTCTCGGACACCTGCCCGTAAACTCATTCGTTCTTCATTGCTCTGTGGAGCACACGCTGTATTAGCTCATCTGACAAAATTGATAAAAAGGTTTGCATGTTATCATTCGACGATGGGACAACCTGTGATTTGCAGCTCTCTATCTCAGCAACATATACTGAATGATAGGATTGAAAATGGTGCTTCAGGAGAAGTTTACAAGCATTTTGCAAGTACTGCCGTGGCTCATCCAGTGACGTCAGTCCTCGGGTCAATCGACGGCTGCAGTTTTCTGACATCAAAATTGCTTGCTCAACTCGGCTCGCTTGGAACCACAGCTGAGGCGGATCCAAGAACAGAGCAGAAACAGGTAATGGAGACACATTTGACTGATGCTGAGTCGATGCGAGCTGACTAATTAATTTAATTAACTATGGTAAGACATGTTACTTTCATAGTACAAGGCTACAAAAACATAAAAATTGACACAAAGATTGTTTAAATTGATGCAGTCATTACATTACCATAGGATTAGTGAGCAGAAATTTGCTCATTTTGGCAGTCATTAAGAAAACTGACCACCATCTTGGATTTTCAAAAGGCCAATCAAGAAGAGTTGACAAACACCTCAAAGAAATTTAACATACCAAATTTAGTGTTTGAATCACAGTTTGCAAGATTTTTTCAATTATCTGCTTTACTAACTTTGAACCTTGGCCCATGCAGACTAGCCTTTATCTCAGTGGCCAGAATGATTGCTTTTCTCCAAATTGAAGTTGTTGTTTATAACACTTCCACAGAACTATTAACTTCCACTTTGAGGTTTTTTTGATTCTTTGTTTTTAGAGGAGAGCTTTGAACTACTTCCTGAATAGTCTAGTGAGTTTCTGCTTCTAATCCCAGACAGAAACAATCCCCGTCATAAAACACACTGTTAATTAACTACTTTGGAAATAAAATCTAATCCGGCATGCTGGAGTACAAGAATGGGATTGACCTACATATGCTGGAATGATTTCTTTGTATAAATTATATACGTCTCAGAGATTTTGCTGTCCTGGCACTTTGTCTTCAAGTAGCTCTTTAAACCAAAATTTTATTAATTATGTTTTCTTTTTTTGAGGCACTGCTCTTTTCAGGACAGGCTTTCTGAGAATGCTTCTGCAGCACAGCAACACTTGGTTTTGTAGAAATAAACGGTTTCTGTTTGTGTGTGGTTGTTAGTTTTAGTGATTACTGAGAGTGGCGGTAAGAATGATTTGCTCACGTCAACCTGAGACGCAGCTGTAGGCTTTTGTTCAGACTGGGATGTGCTTCCTGCTAACAGCGTGGTCCCTTTTATTCTCTAAGGCATACCATGGAGTACAAGGATAGTTAGTCATGAATCTTCTAATGAGCGCTCGTAATATCTGCCATGAGAAAAGCTGAGTAACTGTAATCAGACAGGGGAAGACCATCTGGGTCAGCACAATGAGGGAGCTGCAGCACAGCACACAGATGAGAGGAATCTGGAGGTTTTCATGCTCCAGCAGAATTCAGGATGGCTCTCTTTTCTGCTTACAGAATAAAAATATACATTTGAAACTACTTTTATATTCATCAGTTCCTTTGTACAAGAAGTGTTTACATTATTTAAAGGATCTCGGACTAGTTGGAACAATAGACCTTGTTTTATAAAGAATTACTTCAGCTATAAAATCAAGACTAAAAATACTGTAGGCTGTTTCTGTTTTTAATATTGTTTTTAAATTAATGAAACATGGACGTTGTCATTTTATTTACTCTACAATGCATGCTGGGTAAATGATGTAGACAGGTGCCCCAGTGCGAGCTCCATTCAGCTTTAATGTTAATTTTGGACATTATCTGATGTTCGGCCCTTTAATCTGAACTGGAGAGTGTTGACAGAGAGAAGAACAGAGAAATCACTCATTTTTCACACAAGCTACAGAGCTAATATATAACTTCAGAGCTAATATAGGATGCATAATTCATTCAATCTTTATTTATACAGGTTAGTCTCAGTGAGTTACGAGGACTCATTTACAAGACAGACCTGTTTTAAACAAAGAACACGGATGAGGTACAGACAGACAACAATAGAAAATCATATACAGGTAGTCCTCGACTTACAAACGGTTTCCGTACATACAGACCGTTCTTAACTCGATTTTAACGTAAGTCGGAACTCATTATACTGCACCGCAAACCCGTTCGTAAGTCCGGATTTTTGCCGTAAGTCGAGGAAATACATGTAAAATGTATGTTAACGCTGCGCCGCACACCCGTTCTTAAGTCCAAGTTGCTGTAAGTCGAGGGCACCTTAAGTCGAGGACTACCTGTACAAGCATATAAAATGAAAAGTAAACAAAATAAATTATATAAAAATGAAACAACAAACAAGCTACATTATAAAACGATGTAAAATACTAAAAACAGGGATGTCTGCATTAGTTTGTGCAATGAGCTTAACAGTGGTTTAAAATCCCTTAGAGTGGTCAAAGCTGAGAGCTTCAGATTTTTTTGGCAAGGTGTTCCAGGAAACAGAAGCAGAGTAGGAGAAGGCCCTTTTGCCTAGTTTGGTCTGCACTGAGGGGACACTGCATGTAATTATGTCTTGAGAGCGCACGCTGTAGCTGCACTCACAAAGTAACATGTAGGAGGAGATGTATGAAGGCAACAGAGCAAGAAGTGATTTAAAGATGAAAATATACCAGTGTGAGAGTCTGTGTGAAGTTAATTATGACCAGTTAACCAGTGAATACAGGGGGCAGTGATGGGTCTGGTAGTTACAGCCAGTTATGAATCTTAACACACCATGATAGACAGCGTCCAACATCTGCAAGGTGCTTGCAGGAGCATTCATGTAGATAGAGAGATGGATGGATGATAAATAAATAGATGGATAGATGGATGGATGGATGGTTGGATAGATCTGTTTCCAAAAAAGAAACCAAATTTTACTTTCAAATTCTTTATCAAGTTTTCAACATGAGGCTTTAAAGAGAAATGTGAATTGACCAAGATGCCTGAATATTTGTAAGAATCCACAAACTCAAAGGACACCATTCATAGATGAGATGGAAGGACTGCTGGTACTGACTTCATGTTTGAAAACAAAATCCCTTTGGTTTTATCAGCATTTAGCACCAGTTTGAGATTGAACTAATTTGACTGGATAATGTCGAATGCAGACTCTAAGAGCTGGAAAACCTTAGCAACTGTTCTAGCTTGACTATAAACAACTGCATTGTCGACGTAGAATTGAAAAGATGCATCAGGAATGATCTGACCTACATTATTTACGTAGATTGTGAAGAGAGTGGGTCGTAAAACTGAGCCTTGTGGCTTTATTAACCTCACAAACAGAAATCGGTGAACATGAAAAGGTGTGGTTTACTGAATCGTGACTTCTGGGAAAATTTTGATTTGTAGATGTTTGGCTTAAAGGAGAAGTAGCTGGTTTTCCATTAGTAACTGTGGCAAACAAAGAGCTAGAGGCAACAAAATGTCTGTTGAAACAGTTTAGGATCTCGTGCTTATTTGACACAGGAACAGAGTTAACAAGTAGATTTTGTGGCAGGTCAGAAGAATGGGAGCTACTGGTGGAAAGTGATAGTTTTCCAGAATCTTTTAGGGTCATTTAGATCTTTGGAGGCCTCAGATGTTTACATAACAGGTTGCCTGCCCACCTGTTGTGTGTCTCTGCTGTGACAGATAGCCTCAGAAAGAGAAAGGAGGGAGCAGGGAGTGGGGTCTGTCTTTCCCCATTGCTACAGCTCAGGGAGCGGGCCAGGCCACCGGGAAATTTCCTGGCGCTCCAGATGGACAGTCCTTCCCTGAGCACAATGCTCTGGTTGATCGCCTTCCATCAACCAGCCAATCGTGTGTCATGTACAATATTATGATGTTAGCTCCAGAACTAATAAATTAAACCTCACAAGTTGATCATGTTTGATTGTTATGACTCATTTTTTGTGCATAAGGACTAATACAAAATATTACGTTATTGTCACATGTCTCTTGACTCCTTGTGTTTTGTAGTGTCTCCACAACAACTGATGTACAGATTCAGCACCTCAGAATACATTGCAGTGGTAAAATAATGGCGATGTCCTTAGGTTAACAATGTAATGAGCATTTATAATTTTTCAAGTAATTAGGCGTTTCACGTGCCACAAACTGTTTAGTTGAATAGAGAAATAACGACACATTAAGGCCAGCGGGTGCAGGTAGTCTGAGAGCGCTTTAAGACATAAAAACACGTTCTCCTGAAGCAAATCTCTGCCGGTTCAAAAGTTCACGCCTGAAGCAGATTTATTCGCAGCAGATCAAGACAAATCCTGAATTGGGGGGAGCTCTTTGATGCCGTAAATGTGACCTGACTCGTGATCTCACCTCAGAGCAGAGTTACTGCGCAGGCCACCCCCTCACTGAGACTCCATACACAGCTGTGACATCACGTTATCCATTCGCCTCATGCTTATCTAGGACCGGGTCGCGGGGCCAACAGCTTCAGCAGATCCCCGGACCTCCTCCACTCTGGCTAATGGGCCTGTCAGAGTGTTCATCTCTGAACCCAGAGCTGAGCGCTGCTCTCCACAGCGGGGCTGCAAAGTGGGGTTTTCACAACAACAGGCAGAAAAGGTTTATGGAGGGCAGAACGCTTTAATAATGCATCTGTCTCTGCTACAGGCTGCTGATGAGAAGGACAGAGTGAACAACCAAGGAAAAGCAGATTATATATATTTGCACACGTAAGAAAGAAGAAGTGTGGGAACTTTCTGTTTCTTCAACTCAAAGCTCGTCTGGAAGGCGTTTGGTGAAGACCAATGTGTGTTCAAGGGTCAAAGGTACACCAGGCTGAACTCCGGCAGCAGCACTGATGCACCGTGCACGCAGCTGAATCTTTAAGGGCTCAGGAAGAGCCTTAAACTCTTCCAGCTCATCTGAGGGGACACCAGGACAATCCCAGGAGAGACAGGAAGTGTGCTGTCTTCAGAGAGTCCAGGAAGTGTTTCCTCTGAAGGATGCTTCTCACTGGACTCAGACTTATGGAGACAAGTTGGAAAACAGCATTAATTTCATTCAAACTATCGCAAAATGTTAAGTGAGGGGCCAACTTCCATGTTGGTGTGTGGCTGCGTCTAAGGTCAGCATCAAAGCAGTTTCCTCAAATGACAGGAGTGGCTGAAGATGAATCTATGGGGGCCACGCCGGCTCCTCCGTTGAACCTGGGATAAAGTTGCTCCCTCCACTCTCCAGGATCCGTCAATTTGCAGACAAAAACTAAATAACTGTTCTTTTCCTCAGTGTAACTCCTCCCCACTTGAACATCTTGCACCAAAACATTTAGGTTTACTTCATGCTCTGTTCAATTCCAGTCCAGAAAAACACTCGTCTCCAAAACTAGAAACGGTTAGATGTACTTTCTGAGCAGAAATTTGAATTGGTTGCAGTTTTGTGTGTCCAACTCGTCTCCAGCAGTCAGAGCTGACTGAGGGGGGGCGGGGGGCGTCCCTCAGCTCATTTAGGCCACTCAATTTCACAACCTCATCCTTCTGTCTCAGAGTTTAGGACTGTAAGTGACTGCTGGTAAACTGACAGATCTGCTCAGCTCTGTCTTCACCACGACGCACCGGAGCAGCGCTGCAGACGCTGTCCCCATCCGTCATTTTAGCCCCATTTGTGAACAAGACCCAGAGGAACTGGAGCTCCTCCACTCAAGGCGGAAACTCGCTCTCAAATCAAGTCACACGGCGAGCGCAGAGAAACATGTCCGCAGCAGAAGAAATCAAGAGGAACAACCTCTGGCTGGATAAAACACAGACTTTAGGATCCAGAAGGATCTGGACGCAGGCCTGTGACGGCTGAACGTTGCAGTAGATTTCACTGTAAGGGTAAAAAAACAATAACCTTCTGCAGCGACAGGAAAGTTTATAAATAGGATGCGCATGCAAATCCAAGCAGCAAAAGGCAGCAGGGGAGGGGGTGTGTGTGTGTGTGTGTGGGGGGGGGGGGGCTGTCACTCAGGCTCTAATGATGCCCGGGGCGCTGCAGCACAGTTACAAGGGCTGCACCCGCCCTCCACCCTGCCGCGACTGGGACGAAGCCACAGAAGGCTGCTCAGCTGTGCGGGGGTCGCTCTAACAAGCTGCTCCTTCAGCTGAACCCAGCCGAAGCGTTCGACTGGTTTCAGCGCCTGTAATGGCCGCCACAGCGAGCTGCGGCTGCAGCCGGCGCCACCTCAGTCGGCCTCCAGCAGCCGCCACGAGGACTTCTCTTTGATTGAGTTCATTCCATGCATGAGGTAACACTTCGCTCAGCGTCGTGCTGCATCAGAATCAGCAGCTGTTTGTATTTTTCACACCTTTACGCTTTACATCCTTCCACAGCAGTCTGATTAAAAATACAATTTGTGATTTGTTTTGTCGTTTGCATTTCTATATTTGAGGCGTTTGTCACGTCTGCAGCTTGTGCTCAGACTCTTCTTTCATCTGGAAGCAGAACATCTGACGGCAGAAACAAGTTGAGTCATAAGAAAAAAAAAACGTCTTCTGACAAGAAGGGCGTTTCAACATTTTTACTGAAGTAGAAAGAAACTGTGCAGGTTGCTCTTAAGATCCTCTCATGGAGCTACTTCTGTGTTCGTCTTTAAAAGGGATCAAAGTCCACACATTTGTACAATTTTCACACAAGCTGCCGGAGTTTTTTTTCAGTTTTGATTAAGATTTTACTGAGGACATGCACGAGAACATGCATTACTGATGAAGTGAAAATGTTTCTTTTTTTTTTAGGTTAAGCAGTAGATTTTAGTGTTGCTGGGTTAAAGTGGCTGCATTCAGCAGACGAGTAATAAATGCGAGCGGCCGGCATGTTTTAACAAGACTGGTGGAGGTCGTGTTTCTGTGATGCAAATAACTCCTGCATGAAGAAGCCAGAGAGTCATTTTTTATCCTAGATGGCACTTTCAGTGGAATACACACAACCAGAATCCAAACTGAGGTCAGATTACACTGCAATAGAGAAAATCAGGCTAAACTGCATTTTAATTTCCATTAATGTTCACAAATCAAACAACGGAGTGACAGTGGGTGTGACACTGCAGGCAGAAGTGGCCCAAATCAGTTAAATGAATTTACTGTCAGTTTTTAGTCATTTTCAGGAAGTGCTTCTTTTTTTTATCCATCAGTCACAACATCTGATTCATGGTGTCATTTTAAAACAGTCACTAACAACAGCCTGAACAGAAACCCAACACTGAACAGAACCAACAGAACATCTCCACACACAACCTGGAAATGTCCAACCATTACTGTCCCAAGGTTATCCAGTATGCCCTGTGGCTCGCCCAGTCCCTGGCGTTCAAGTACATGTAATTTTAATAATACACACTGAAATTTAACAGTAACTCACAGAACTTGTTGTTTCTGAAAACATTTCTTCAATAACTAAATCAAAATGCAAGTGAGAGTAAATTTATTTTGGCTGCTCCCACTTCAGGGGACACCACAGCAAGTGAACTCACTTGAAAGATTTGGCTTTTTGTTTTACACTGAATGACATTCCTAATGCAACCTGGGCTTGAACCCACAACCTTAGGATTACAAGACTGCAGCACTGACCACTGAGCTACCACAGTCAAAATGCAACTAATATTGAAAATGGTCAACTAAATGTGATAATTAACATTCATTCATTTACAGGTTACAGCTGAATGCACCACAAATATTTACGAGTGCTATTGATATACAGGTGGTCCTCGGTTTTCGTCCGGCTCGGTTTCCGGATTTCCGCACTTACGCGTGCATCATAATGAATAATGAATATAAAAATATGGAAAAAAAAAATTAAATTTTTTTTTTTAATTTTACGTACGTTTTTTCATGTGTACAGCACATTGTTGCAGCTGTGGTTGTTTTAAATAGCTTTATAAAAAACGAATTATTAGTTTTATTTTTTTTTAGTGTTTTTAATGCCGATTGGTGAACTTCCGGTTCCGGTCCGTCAGTGAAATGGGTCCGGGCAGCTTTCAGTAATGGCGGCCGTGTGCACGTGGAGACATCAGCTGGAGCTGAGGAGACACGAGCTGCCGCATGGACTAATGCCACGGGTGGCGGAGAGAAGTGGGGGAAGTTTTTGTAGTGTGAACGGCGTTGTTAACAGCAGCTTTTGCAGCAACACAACACAAACATAAATACATGCAGTTGTGAAGGTTTAAATGTGTAAAAGCACAAAGGAGTGGTTTTTCTGCCAACATAAGAACATTTTTCCCTAGTTTAGAACAAGCATTGTTATTAATATTGTTGAAAGTCGGGAATATTTCAGAAGCAGATGGCACTGTCAAAAGGTCCACTGACATCAGAAAAAGCCTTTGAAAGAGCAGGTAGTGATTTACACAGAGCCACAGAAGCATCTTTTGAGTGTTCCCTGTTAATCGCTAAGGCTAAAAATCTGCACAATATTGGAGAACAACTTCCGAAACCCGCCTCTCTGAAAAATGCAAAAATCAGCTGCATGATAGGATCAGGAAGATATATTGACAAAACGGTATTTATTTATTTATTTATTTATTTATTTATTTTTTAAAGATTATTTTTAAGATTACTCTGTTGTTAGTTTTTAAAGAAAAATTATTTGAGTAATTCTCAAAACAGTGTTCTTATTATTATTTATGTTGTACAACTACCAGTTTATACTTTTTACAAATAAAAGCTTGTAACTTTTTAATGTACTGTATTCTTTTCTTATTTTCTTTATTCTATATTTACTTATAAAACTACTGTTACTTATAGTATAACATATATTTTTATAATATTTACTTTATTCTTTTATCACTTTGATAAAGATATTAATCTGAATGAGTCGTTTGGGAAAGGGGAGTAGTGATGACTGGGGGGGTGGGGGGTGGTTGGCTCAGATTGGCTAGGAAGTAAGAAGGGGGTCTTTGAGGAAAATAGGTTGAGAGCAACAGGTTTAGTCTACTGTACAAACATGGTATATATCACACCCTCCAGGAAGAAGACAACCTCGTAGTTCTTCTGTTACTGATGGATATATTAATCTTATTGGCACATCCATCCACCCATCCATCCATCCATCCGTCCGTCCATCCATCCATCCATCCATCCATCCATCTATCCATCCATCCATCCA
>JARVGS010063856.1:3243-21411 GCA_031762315.1 Hypsolebias antenori
CCCCCCCCCCGCTCGACCACCCCAACATTTTTAGCTCAGCAACTCTGGAAAAATTAAGCAATCATCATTAGGATTTTCTAAATTAAATTCAGTGAGTCACCAAAATATTGAATAAATATGGAATAAATGATGACACTTAAATGGGTCAGTAAAATCTATGATTTTTTTTAATTAATTTATTTTTTGCACGTGTCGGATCCTCGATGCCGCCTGTCAATCAGCCCAGCAGACTTGTCAGCAACTGACCAGTCGATTGAATTTCAAAAGAATTTCAGTTCAAGTCAGTTTATTTATACAGCACCAAGTCACAACGGAAGTCGTCTCAGGGCACTGAACAGAAACATTCATATATATAAAATAATTATTTAACATTAATATGGACATAGCCTTTTCAGCGCTGGCTCCTAAATTGCGGAATGAGCTGCCACTGAAGGTCAGGCAGGCCCCATCACTTTCTGTTTTTAAAACTCATTTAAAAACATCAGAAAAAATTGTTCAGTGTTGTCAGTGAAGAACATGTAAGTTTATTCCATTTCCTAAACCTAAACGGAGTCTGGAAAAAGGTAAAAGATGGATCAAGTCCTGCAGTCGACCTCGTGAGCTCTTTATTTGCTCAATGGGTCTGTGTAGTAATTGTGGCTCTGTGGACACAATTCTTTGTTGCTGCTTTACAGTTGCAATCTTCCAAGTTCTTGTGCAAGTTCACCTTATGAAGGGGAGGTTTTTCCAACCCATCAGATGAATTTATATCTGCAGCAGGTAAGATACTTTTCCACAGAATCACGTTTTAAAAAAAAAAAAAACTATCTCTGTAATGCAGTCTCAACATGTTTGCTCTGTTTTCTCCTTTAAAGAGGAAGATGTCTGCAGGGAGAGCTGGCATCTGTGTTTCTGTCTTGGTCCCAGAGCAGCAGGTAACGAGCTGAAAGCTGGACTCTGTTCCAATCACAAAGGGAAGCCCCCCTTCCCACCGCAGCAATTTCAGTGTTTTTCTTTGTCTTGCTTGAGCTGAAGTTTTACAAAGTCACTTATGTGCTGAGTGAGTTTCATGACCTCTGGGCTTTTGAAACCTGTAAGAAAAGCAGTCTGACTTCCTTCCTGTAAAAAAACGTCCTTTCTGCAGAAAAGTGGCTTCTGTCGAACGGCAGCGATACGCACCAAGAGATCAGCTCGTGGCCTGACGTCACTGCCAGAAGCTTGTAAAACTGGGAGAGTATGCAGTGATAGAATCCAGAGCTCTTTCATTAACGGGGGAAAAAACAATGATCTCTGACAGCCGGTACATAAAAAGTACTTCACATCCTGAAAAATATTTAGTTTCCAGTTTGTTGTGAAAAAGAACAGACATCATCTGCACAAAAAGCTCCATAAACATCTTGAACATCTGCAGTTTACAAGAATGTAAAACACAAACAATTACATGACACAATTTGTTTTTATTGTGTATCTCCACCCTCTGAGCTGCCAGCTCCGTCTGATGGAGGAGTGCAGTTTACGAAAGCATCCATCGTTTAGCTTCCAGACACACTGGCACTTCGCAAATGAGTTTTAATTAACATTTGTCCTTAAAAAAAAACACACAAAAGTAGCTTTCATTTAGTCTGTTTTGCAGACTCTGACAGTCATCAACACTAACACCTGGATCTGCAACATCTGTGATAAAAAAGAGACATTTTTTTCCCACTTTTTTTTTACTAATTGATGTCCAGAGCTGCAAAACCTGCTACAACTGTGTATTGTCCACTGGTGGCCTGTGGACCACTACAAGTTTGTGGAAGATGGCTGTTCCAGTCAGTGGGGGTGATATTATGAAACGAAAAATGTCTATTATTAACATATACCGTATTTTTCAGACTATAAGGCGCACCGGATTATAAGGCGCATTAAGCGAAACAAAACGGTCAGATAAGTCAAACTTCATTCAGCTTATTTGCGATAACCACATAAAATTGGTTTGAGGTCAGTAACAAGAATTAATACATAAGGCGCACCATATTATAAGGCTCAAAGATTTTAAGTGCGCCTAATAGTCCGAAAAATACAATATTAATATTTTTACATTTTAATGCAAAAAAAAAAAAGCTCAGATTTATGTAAAGAAAGAGAAAACATATAATTTTTAACACTTTTATAAAAATCAAAACACTGAACTCTGCAGGCCGATGTGAGTTATCTTAATTGTTGAAGAATTAAGTATCCGACTTAAAGCATAAAGTTAAAGACAGTATAAAATTAGGCCAGTTTGTTGGATATCCAATTACATTTTTAAAGAAAAATAAATAATTGTGTTTACTTTGACTTTGTTTTTTTGTGTGTGTGTGTTTTATTCTTAGTGTTTCTCAACATTTTCCTACTCAGCAGTTTGTCTTATAGATATTCCAGAACATTCTGGTGGTTTTGAGAGAATGTTCACGCTGACAGACTGGATGGAGACTTAAAGTGGCTAACAAACTACTAGCACGTGTTATACGCCTTGTATTTGTACTGTTCTTCTCATATTTTAAAATGACGGGAAACATGCTAAAACTGGCCATTTTCATTGTTGGCAATAATTTAAATAAAAATTCAGTTTTATTTTAGTTCTGGTCAAAGGCTGAAAGAGCTGCTGCATAAGAGCCACATGTGGCTCCAGAGCCGCAGGTTGCAGACCCCTGCACTAACAGATTATGTGAGATTTCATAATAAACTCTAAATCTGCTACAACTGTGTCATTTCTCAGTATAAAAGAAACTAAGTCTAAATGACGTTATAGGCACTTGCCGATACGCAGTTTTTCAAGGGTAGGTTTTGATTTGTATGCTGTTTAAAATGTTTCTCTCTTCTCGCTGACATGCTTGAAAATGCATTCAGTCTCTAGTCATAGTTCTTGGACTCAGACAGATCCATAATTTGAGCAAACAGCAGATTATTGCCTCCAGGGTATCCTTTATTATTAAAAATCACTTGAAGGCTGGTCAGAGAACAATTGGATCAGAGCAACTGTGTAAGTAACGTTCCCTCTTTTGACTGGAGGCAAACACAAACCGGTGATGTTGAAACAGGTTCTTTGGTCCAGATTTCTAATGCAGGTTCTAGAGAAGGTTCTTGAGGCAGACACAACAGCTCCTACATCTCCCCCACTCCCTTTCAGAGCCAGACCTTCCAGCTGCAGGGGGCTCCTGCTCCCCTCTGCAGCTGGACTGAAGGAAGACGCACGTGTCTGTAACCTGAGGGACTTTAATGAGCACATGACTCAACCAAAGGCCAAACCCATATTTTACCTGTGGTTTTTCAATTTCCTGCAGATAAGATCTGTTCTCACTAACTTATGTCTCTGGCAATGGGGCAAATTGTGTCTGGTTCTTTTTATAGAGTACTGTACCATGTTTTTTATATTTTATTTTACTGAAGGTTTTTTTTAACTGTATAAGCTTATTTAAGGACTAAAAACTTGATATTGACATTAAAAACAACTCATTTTAAACCCCGTACCTGCAGGGGTCTGCAACCTGCGGCTCTGGAGCCACATGTGGCTCTTTGGTCTCTCTGCAGCATCTCTTTCCAGCTTTGACCAAAACTAACATAAAATTGAATTTTATTGGCTGTTACACAGCAAAAGTACTAGTTTTAGCTGTTTGCATTTGTTTAGCAAATACTCACTTTGACTTTTTTGCTTTAATTATTTTTTCCACAATTATTTTTTTTTTACATAGATCTGCACAATTCCTAGTTTAAAAATTGTTTTTATTAAAAATATATTTTCTCAACTATGTTGAAGTTCTCTTTAGGAGTGACAAGGATGGATAAGATTTGGAATGAGATCATCAGAGGTACAGCACATGTTGAACAACTGGAAGATAAAGTTAGAGAGGCCAGACTGAGATGGTTTGGACATGTCCAGAGGAGAGACAGTGTGTATATTGGTAGAAGGATAGAAATGCAGCTGTCAGGAAAAAAGACAAAGAGGAGATATATGTATGCAGTGAGAGAGGACATGAAGGTACCGGTAGTTGGAGTGAGGATATCTACATGAACGCTCCTACAAGAACTCTGCAGATATAGGACGCCGTTTCTCACGGTGCACTAAGATTCATAACTGGCTGTAACCACCATGCCCTTGACTGCACCCTGTATTCACTGGTTAAATGGTCATCATAAACTTCACACAGACTCTTCCACTGGTACATCTGTGTGAGTGCAGCTACAGTGTGCGCTCTCAGGACATGATTACCTGCAGTGTTCCTCAGTGAGGACAGAACTTGGCAAAAGGGCCTTCTCCTACTCTGCACCTGTTTCCTGATCTGAAGCGCTCGACATTGACCTCTATGAATGGCTTTAAGAATCTGTTGGAATCCTGGCAAAACCAATGCAGACATGTTCAGGTTTTTAGTTTTCTAGCTATTTTCACAATGTTTTTTGCCATCTTATCTTGTTAAAAAAATCAGTATGCCACTTTTATGTTGTCGCTGTTGTTCATTGTTGTCATCATTAGTTGTTGAAATCAGGTCTCTCTTGTAAATGAGTCCTCGAGGCTCAGTGGGATTAACCTGCCTAAATAAAGGTTGAATGAAAGAATACACACACACACACACACAGGTTTGCTAAGGTCCAAATTGGGGGCGCATGTTTTAATTACGTACTTTAGGGGACACCCCTTTCTGAATGGTTTAGACACAAACTGATAAGTGATTTTTTTACTCTAAATTTATAGAAAACAAATGTCACCTGAAATTTTTGTTTAAATCATTTTTTGATAAAATTATTTTTTACCTTCACATTGGGGACTGGAGAATTTTTACGTCCACTTTGGGGACTTGAGTTTTACACAGATACACAAACTGATGAAGGTCACCTTTGGGAACCTTATATCTCTTTGGGGACTTCAGATTTAAAAAGATACACAAACTGATTAAAGTCACCTTTGGGTACCTTATATCCCTTTGGGGGCTTTAGATTTACACAGATACACAAACTGATTAAAGTCACCTTTGGGTACCTTATACCCCTTTGGGGGCTTTAGATTTACACAGATACACAAACTGATTAACATCGCCTTTGGGAACCTTATATCCCTTTGGGGGCTTTAGGTTTACACAGATACACAAACTGATTAAAATCACCTTTGGGTACCTTAAATCCCTTTGGGGACTAGTCATTGTTTTATCTACATCCATTTCAAAACATATGTAATATGAACAAAACAGTGTACTGCAAATATGCAACCTTTAATTAGTTTATATTGACCTGGCCAGTTGTTCTCAACTTTTGAATTGGGGCAACCTTGTTCAAAACAACCCAAAAATAAATGTTACACAATATACTGTATGAGCAGCAATGCAAATGTGAAGACATACAGAAAGTACTCTAGATCATCAATATTAGAATTTCCTTTAATCTTTCACGAACTCTTCTGTTTAGCTTTGTGAAAAGTAGTTTTTTTTTTCTTTTTTAAACCTTAATTTGGTTGAGCGGTCTGTTATCCAGCCTGAAGTTAGATAATCTGCACAAACTTAAAGACCATTGTTTGAACCAATTCTGTTGATGTGTGATCAACTCGGTTTTAGTTCACATAACACAATGACACAGTTGGGCCTCTTACATTGATGTTTTCCATTTTTCTTCTGCTTAAGCACACCACTTGCATAAGATTTATTTATTGAATATATGTTCACAAGATATCCCCCCCACCAAAAAAAAAATTCCCAAGAATATTCCTCTATATCACTTTTTTGAATTTTTTTCAATAAATTAAAATCATAAATAAATGTATTTTCCTTATTTGATATAAATTCTTCCTAACTTTTAGTAATTTTTTTTTTTACTAGAGACCAGTCTATTGGATTTCATGGACCAGCTTGAGGCTAAAGATGATTGGTTAAACTATGTTTTACATATCAAAATATTTTTCCAAAAGGTTTAACAAATTTATAGTCTTCTTTCAGATTTGTTTAGTATTAAATCATTTGAAATTTGAAACAATGTCAGTCCAAGAAATACACGCAGAAGAAAAATAATTCCAACAAAAAAAATGCTTGTTAACTTTTTTTTTTTACTAACAAGTTCAGAACTATTGAAATGCTCTGCAATTCAAATAAACATTGGAAAAGTGCATGAATCATCAGGACAGGCTTTGGGCAACAAAAATACACTTTCACTGGGCTAAAGTGTTTTGTGTTCAACATATTAATTTCAAGTATTACATCAAAACAAAAACTACAATCATTATTTGGCACACAATTCAGTTCACATGTTCAATTTTTGATGCATTTTTTAAATGCCAGTCTAGTGTCAGTCCTTAAGCGCATGGGTTCTGCAATGATTTAAGTGTCTTCCCCAACAAATTAAAAATATAGTTTAATAACTGTTGAGGTAATTTTCAATAAAATTGTTATGAAAAGTTAGCACCTTATCAGCTGTTACAGCTGTCAGAGCACCAAGTATGTAGAAAATAGATGTCTTTGTCCAGGCTAAGCTAATGGTTAACAAACAAGTTTTTTTTTTAAATTCTATAAAACAACTTTCTCCAAAACAACACACTGATGTCAAAGAATGCTACATTACCTAATATTAACCCTTTATATTTTTGGATGGCACCATTTTGTTAATAAAGTTTGTCATTTTATTCTCAGCTGGTGTCCATGTTACTATGCAAATGTTTGTGTGCAGAGCATAGACAGACCATGCATATACTGCTGATGTTAGGGCTGCTGAATATATTATTCTGCCAGAAGATAAGTACATTTAGTCAGTCCTAAAGTTTACTCAGTCAGATTGATACATTTGCTGCCTCATCATTATAGGCAAATAACAGTTTATGCTCAACACACAAACTGAAAACAGATAAACTAAATGTCGTGCAAAAATGCACTGACTAGCCGATGCCAATTCTTTCATATTGATGTTATTTTTGAGGAAGTAGTTTTGCAAGTCTAAAAAAGAAAAACTGGTACTCCTTTGGCTACCCAATAGACTAATCCAGATGAAGACAACGCTTTCTCCATACTCTGTGATCCATGACTGACATTTCAGCAGATTAACTACTGAAAACCATTTGACAAATTATCACTTCAAACATGTTCAGATGATCCCTTTTCTGCAAAACCTCAAACATTATATCAAGAAAAGCAGTAGAGAAGAAAAAGGAGGAAAAAGTGGCATCATTAAAAATCTACATACTTAATTAAATTTAACATAACATGTCAAAATGCCTAAACTAGGCTGAAAATCACAAATGACTAATCTTTGGCACAAGCCATTCTCTTCAAGGCAGTGATCCGGTTTCTGACGTAATTTTTTACCCCAGTCCAGTTTCTGTCCTTAAGTGCATTTGGTTCTGCCTTGATGCACTGAAGGCAGTGTATTTTCTGAGGTACCTTGCATGTGTGGATGAAATTCATCATGTGTCTTTCAACTGCACGAACCTCTGTGTCTTCCCACTTACGTTTAGCATTCCCCTGGTTGCCTGTGAAGAACAAAGGTAAAGACCATAATATTAAAAAAAAAATTAGTTTATCTAAAACAGATGGCATACACTACTTCAGAACAGAAATTTTGTATAAAAATATTGTATTCATGTTAAGCAAACCCCCACCCTACATTAGATTTAGAATCGGTTTGGAATCAATGGAGCCACAGCTGAATATTCAATTTTTTTTTTTTAATTACTGGAACTGCAGTCAATAGGTAGAATGAAAGAATTGTTGATGAAGACGATTGTCATCATTGATGCTTCTGTCTGGTATCAGTTTAATTGTAATTTTTCTCTTAAGAATTCAGTTGTAGTTCATATGAGGCAGAGGGGTGACAGCATGCTTGCAAAATGCAATACGTCTGCATATTGATATTTGTTTTTCAATTATCCTGTTATTTCTCCAATTCAATTCAGTTTATTTATATAGCACCAAGTCACAACAGAAGTCATGTCAGTGCACTGAACAAAAAAATTTGTATGTAAAAATAATAATTTAACACTATTTGTCTGAGGAGCAGACTGCTTTGAGTTTAACTCCATTGCAAAACTCTTATCTTGAGCAAGCATTGAGGCGACAGTGGTAAGGAAAAACTCCCTCATGAGGAAGAAACCTTTAGCAGAACTAGGCTCAAGACAAGTAGCATCTGCTTTAACCAGCTGGGTTTGGTAGGAACAGGAAGGAGGAACAGATACACAACGGCAGTTCAAGAATCACATGATAGAAATAGTATAAATTGAAAACTATTCAATTTTAAGAATTCATTTTAAGAAATTAGGTCAAACTGTCCTCTAGTAGTCTAAGCCTATGGCAGCATATTATAAGCCAACCCTAACTACAGGATTTATCAAAAAGGAAAGTCTAGTCTTAAAACTGGACAATGTGTCAGCCTCACGGACAGAAACTGGAAGTTGGTCCACAAGAGAGGAGCCTGAGAACTGAAAGATCTTCCTCCCATTCTTCTTTTGGAAACTCTAGGTAGGAACCATGAGTAAGCCCTCAGTGTGAGAGCGACGTGCTCTTTTAGGAAAATATGGAACAATAAGATCTCCAATTTAAGATGGAGCTGGGTTGTTGAGGGCTTTAATTTAAATTTCATTTATTTATTTATTTATTTAAATTAAGACAATATAACGTCAGCAGTTAGCATCAATGTAAATATGACAGAGTTAGCACAAAAGCTAATTTTTATCCGTTGTCCTAAGGCAAGTAAGAACAAGAAACATCCCACAAAACAAAGAGCAGAGAATAATACAAACATCACCTTCATAACACACAACAAAATATTAAATTAAAATAAATATATGACGCCATAACAAAATAGACAAGTAATCTACATATGAGTGCACCTCTGGTTAGTTCTCAATCAGTGTTTCAAAGACTTTATAGATTAGAAGTAAAATTTTGATTTCAATTCTGGACTCAACAGGGAACCATTGGAGACAAGCTAAAACTGGAGAGATATGATCTCTCCTACTAACTCCAGTTAAGACACTGGCAGCAGCATTTTGGATCAACTGAAGACTTTAAGCTTTTCACACACACACACACATATACACAGATATATACACATATATACACAACTATAAGGATATGCATCTAGTCTTCACTTCTTTTCATTTTTTGTGATTGGTGGAGCAAAAATCAACTTCAAAACTTAAATTGATTTTATGCACAGCCCAAGTGGACATCTCATACTCTTACATCAGTAATACATTTCTAACCAGTGTCCAATTATAGTTATGATCAAAGCTGCACAAATGTGTATATGAAAGAGCAAACAACAAAGCAATGTTAAAAACACTATAGAATCCTATTCAAAAGGTGCATTATTGTTTGAAAAATAACTATAGAAAGAAAAAGAAAGTAGGCTCAATCATTCAGGTAAATAAATTACACACAAAAAAAAAAGTTAAATTGTGTCATCCGGAAAGTTTCTTTTTTTTGAAAGGAACTGTTTTATCCTTCATCCAAAGGACTTTCAGCCAACAGGGTCTATTGTATTAAGTAGCACCTTGTTGACTTGTTTCAAACCAGTCTGCTGTTGAGTTCAGTGTTGTTATGCACTATGATTAACTGCTTTAGACTGATGGTCCTGCATTTTGCATGTGTAAAGCCATTATGCCTGGGAACTCAACAGCAGACTGGTTTGAAAACACAGTAATGTGCTTGGTATGACATACCCTGTTGGTAGGCCTCAGACTGATGAAGTCCTTCAGATGAAGGATGAAACATTTTCTTCCAAAACGGAGTGTCCAGATGACATGATTTAACTTTTTTGTGAACTATAGAATGAGTTGACAGAAAACAGCAGTTGGTGAAAAAGCCCAAGACAAGCCAACAACTATTTCTTTACCATGTTTTTGACGAGAACAAGAGGAAATGGTGGAAGATGACGATGTTGTCTCTGGTGCCTCACTGGTATCCTCATCTGTCATCTCATTCACTTGTGTTTCTGTTGCCTCCGTGGCTGAAATTTCTGTTGCCTCCTTGGCTGAATAAAAGGACTCCTGCTCATCACTTGAGGAATCCAGATCTTCTGATTCAATTCTTTCTGAAGATAAGTTGCATGTAATTTGAGAAAAAAGGATCACTTGCAATTTTTGTTGAAAAATAAAACCATTAACAGATCAGATTTCTTATATTATTCTTGCACCCATACACAAATGTTATCCCTTAAAGCTGCACAGATGTTTTGTAGGATTGCAAACAATACATTAGCTGCAGTTTTGCAGTCTCCCAGTTTGATAACTGATTAATATGGTTCTTAAACTTTATTTACCAACAATTATGTTAAGATAATACTGTACATATTGGATCCAAATAAAATATTCACGCTTACCTTCAGGATTAATCTCAATGTCATCGAGGGTTTGACCTTTATACTGTGAGAGAGTTCCCTTCTCTACTGCCAAAAGCATTTTGCTCATCTTAGCTAGTTGAAGGGTTCCTTGAGGTAGGCGATAATATTGTCTGTGCACACGTATATCATGACCCAAAAAGTCTGCGAGTTGGTCTGCTTCATTTTCTTTAAGATTAAGCACTTGTGACATTGTTGCTATATGCTTCCGAAGCTTTGTTGACGTTAGTACCTCCGGATGTTTGGCACCACTCTCTTTTGCAAACATTTGGATGCAGTTTCCTCCTCTGTAAGCTGATAATGCTCCTGGTCTAGCAAACATGTAGATGTTCTCTTCGGGGACTCCACACAATTCTCGAGTTTCCACAAGGAGCTCCATTGCTGAGACCACTGATGGCTTTAAGAGAATTGGAACTCCTCTTCCTCGTTTTCCACGGATTTCTACTCTAGTGAAGAAATCGCACATCTTGTTCTCAAGTGGGGTCAGACAAACAGCCATGTCCTCATTGACATCAGTTTGTTTTCTTTCTTTAAAGGTGGACAACTCCATCCTTGATACTTCTCCTTCTCTTCTTCTGTTAAATATGATTACTTGAGCAAGTATCACTTTGGCAAGCATTGCATAGCTGTTAGCAGAGGGATTTAATCTCAGCATTCTCTCAGCGCTGGCTTTTACATTCTCCATGTGGCTATCCAAACATTTGACGTCTTCTGTCAAAGGTAAAATTTGTGGTGCATTCCATTTTGACTCCCTCATGGTGGTTGTTGCACCTCTTGTTATCAGTCCTTTCCATCTGAAGTTTTTGATTGTCTTGAATTCTCGAGCAAATTGTACAAGATTCCAGTTTCTGTCTTCTGAGGTCAAGTTGTCAGTCTCCACAAGCTCACAAATTGTTCCTAGACTGTTGCCAATTTTTAGGGCCAAAGTAGGTTTGGTAAATGTATTTTTCACTGGATTGTACCCAGCCAACTCTTTCACTGCAGATATCAAATGATTAAAGTTTGCAGGATAAATTAATTCCTCTGCCCTTTGGATTTTTTTCTTTTTCCGAGCTACAAGCAACAGTCGCCCAAGTTCTCTAAGTCTCTGCCTTATGTGGTCATGTCTGTTTTTTCTTGAGCCATTAAGATCATATAAATGTTGTCCAAATTGCAAAAGAAGTTGGTCATTTTGGATCAACTGAGTTATCTCATCAAATATCATGCAAGACATCACACTTTTAAAGCCCTCACTAACATCACGAGCAACAGCAGTTTTCAGTGCGCAGATGGATTGAACACGTGATGTTCCATTACTGGATTCATTGTCACTTTCCTTCTTTGCTGGGCATCTTTTTATGTGTTTCCACAATGTTGTTTTGGAATAAAGTCCCTGACAATGACAACAATGAATGAAATTCAGACCACTTTTAGACTTTCGTGGTCTATAGCAGGCCTGTAGCTCCCCAGCTCCCTTCTTCACAATACTTGCATTGTAAGCAAAGTTTCCACGTTTTCTAAGAATGTTCAAACTATTTCGTCTCTCTTTTGAATGCTTTGAATACTGAAATGCAAGAGCAACCTCTTCAACATTCTTATGAACAGCTTCCAGGTGTCGTGCAATTTTGGATACGGGCTGAAGACAGTATAGACAGTAGTTCCTCTTGTTATACACACGACAATGTTCAGTATTTGATGGAGGGAGCACTTTGATTGAGTTAGAAATCTGATCAATTCTGCTTTTTTTTGGAGTGTTTGAATTGCTCTTTTTTGAACTATTAGATGAAATCTTTCTCTTTTTAGGTGAGCTTGTGTTTCTCTTCTTGGAGATTCCTCTTTCTATGACCATAGGACTTTCTGAACCATCGTCTTGTTTTGCTGCAGATGAAAGGGGAGAATGCAAAGAAGGCAGAGGCTTTTTTGCAGTTGGACAAAGAGTCTCTTCATCAAGGTCAGAGGAACAACTATCTTCAGGATGTGGAGTATAGTCAGCATCACTATAGTCTGTGTTGTCTGATTCATCAAGAGAAGTTTCCATATAAACAGTGGCCTTTAGGGGGTTAAAAAAAATCACCTCAAGTTGCAAAACAGGACTAAGAAATTCAAAACAATGATTTCTCATGAAATTGAAAGCCAAATAAAAACAAAATATGTTTTGGATGATACCTGTTTTTGTCTTGAAGACCTTGTTTTTGAGTATTCTGCTGAATGATTCCCAAATGTTTGATGAACTGATGATGTAGGAGAGGCCGTTGCCTAAAAATACAAAGATTAAAAAAAAAAAAAAACTTTCAATACCCAAAATAACTGAACAAAAACAAAAGCATGCAGAAACAGCAAATGTCACACTGGTATAGCAAAGCTGATAATTTGAAAATAATATTTTGAGAAATATAGTTTCTAACTACTTTGTAAACTATGTGGTGTACTTTTGAAGAGTACTATGAAAATTTACGAGTTATTTCAATTTAACTTCTTTCATACTGTAACACGTTGCATGCATTGAACTGTCAAAACACTGGTCTTGTTTTAAATGAAGCAAGCCTTCCAGTTTTACCATTGTGCTTGCTTCTTGCAAGTTTATCTGATGCATCATCAAGCATTGATTTATCCAGGAATGAGCCATCTGAAGAAGATAGTGGCTATACAAGAGAAATTTATTACATACTGTATTTTCAAATTTTCCTTTGCTAGAACACCATCCTTGTCAGTATCATAAATTGCTTTAATGCACACAAAATATTACCATTTTATTATTATAACTTTCTTTTTCAAGTTTAAATTGTAAATATACCTGAAAATATTTATGTTGAGTGTCCACTTCAGGGGTATTGTCCAACTGGGGATTTTTTTTAAAAATAAAGCAAGAAAAAATATATAAGATACAGTATTTAAAAAACAATTGCAATCTTAAATGAAAACCAGAAAACAACATTCCCCTATGTTGATGATTTCTAAGATGTAGTGATTGATCAAACCTGAACTCATTGTTTTACTAAGTGGTATGCAAACAAGGAAAGTTACCACTAAACCAAACTTTTCTGGTGAGTGGGAAAAAAAAGGCAACAATAAAGTAAAGTTTAAAGCCATTTGAAACAAAGTATTAAGTAACAAAACTGGCAAAAGTTGAATTTCACCAAAGAAGCAACTCAGAATACTTTCTACAAAATTCTGCAAATGTATGACTTGCACTCTATAAAAATAGGCTGACAATTAACACATAGTTCCCTACGCAATTGTGATGTTTGATTTATCCAAACCACTACTACAGCAATAAGCCTTAAAGCAAGGTTTTACCTTTGGTGTCTCACATTTAATGTGTATGTATTCCATTTTTGCCTTTGCATTTCTGTTGTGCACTCTGTTAGATCCCATAGAATTAGTGGTGTAACAGTACATGTGGGTGTATTGAACCATTTCAGTATGTCATGTTCAGTTACGTATACATGCGTAGCGTTTCGGTTATTTTTTCCACTCATTAAATTTTATTAACAAGAGATTGTGCCATGGAACTAAAGTTCCTAAGCGTTTCAGCACGACGCTCTTGATTGTTGCATAGCCTTACAGCATGCGTAGCATTAGCAGCCTAGCAGGCAACAAAACAGCCAGAGCTTGAAGACCATTTCATCTCGTTGCGGTCCCTTTTTTGGGAACATTATGGCTTTCTTGTTAAAACTCAACAATGGGAAAAGACAAGTGCAAATCCAAAGCTTTGTGTCACTGTTTCACTGAGATTGGATCTGCAGCAGGCAACACATCTAACTTGTTAATGCACTTGAAAATACATCATCTGAATGTGGAACGTCTCTTCAAGGAAGAAAACTAGCTTGGTGCAAAGACCGATAGCAGCATTTAAACAACCTTTCTCAGGTAATTCAGATCGGTCCAAAGCAATCACAAGCAATACGAATTTTTAAAGCAACGGCTCTACATTTTCATTACTGATGTGCTGGCTTTAAGCATATGATTAAAGTTCTTGAGCCTCGTTGCCTATAACATCCCATTACGTCAACACTTCAGCAAAAAAAATTGAACCAGCACTTTATGAAAAATATAAAACTCATTGTCAACAAATCCTGGAGTCCAGATTTAAAGCCCTGCCACAATGATGATGAGTGAGAGAGGATATTCAACCACCTCATAACAGAAATGGTGACCGTACAAGAAAAGGTATTATTATAATATGATCTGATTAACTTTTTAATTTTAACTCATCTTAGTAACTCCATTTTCTTTTGACCTATGTGTTGTTTGCAGTCTGAGGATGTCAGAGTTATCAGCCGAGTCTTCCTCAGAGAAATCATCTCCAAGTCCAGCTAAGAAATCTATAATGACTGAACTCTTTGGTGAAATTTTCCAGGGACAGGTGGGAAGTACCAAGTCCCTTTTGGAGCAGGTCCATCCAAGAAGAGGTTGTGAGTACAGAGCTTCAGGGTTTCCTTCCCTTGAAGCAGACCCTCTTCTTCAGTGGAAAGACAATGAGGCCAAATACAGCCATACATACGACAGTATTCCTGCTACCTCTGTTAGTGAGCGGGTTTTCTCCACTGCTAGAAATATTGTCACTGCAGCTTTTGGCAGAAAATGTAAAGTTGGTCTTTTTTGGCCAAAAACTTAATTACAGTAGTTAGATTGTAAATAGTCTGTTGCTGTTTATTGCTTTGGTTCTGACTGTTAATGTATTTATTAAGATTTTTATTATTGTTAGTATAGATTATTGTAGAGTGCCATTTATTTAAAACATCATCCAAATGGGTTGCTTTTATTTATTTTTATACAAACGTATCGTTTACTTGGCATATTTTAAAAATAGATGTTTTTAAGTCTTTAGTCTTTTCTGTACCAAAGATTTACAGAAATCGCGCCCTCCTTGAAACTGTACCGAACTGAAATGTGATTTTAGGGTACCGTTACACCCCTACATAAAATGTATTCTTAAGAAGCAGTGAGTCAAAAGATTACTGTAACTAATACTTCACAATGATGCAATTAAGGAGTGCACGTTTACTTCAACTAAGTTTAGAATACCGGTACTTCAGTATAATCACTGCATATCATCAAAATAAATTCAAAACATGTACAGGTGCAGCTCAAAAAAATAAAAATTAAAAAGTTCAGTTTTTTGTCATTCATGAAATGTAAGACTTGTACATTTTATTCATTCATTATACAGAGTGACATATTTCAAGCCTTTAATTGTTGTATTTTATGATTATGGCTGACAGATAATGAAAAACAAAATCTGTCTCAGAAAATTAGAATATGAAAAGGTTATATATTGGAAACTTGTGGTGTCACCCCTAATCAGTTTATTAACTCAAACACCAGCAAAATCTTCTTGAGCTTTTCAAGGGTTTTCCAGTTTGGTCAGTAGGCTACACAATCATGGGGAAGACCACTGACTTGACAGATGTCCAGAAGCTAGTCATTGATGCCCTCCATAAGCGGGAAAGTCACAAAAGGTCATTGAACTGTATCCAAACATATTCATAGAAAGTTAAGTGAAAAGGAAAATTGTTATGGGAAAAGGTGCATCAGCAACAGGGATAACGTCGTTTACAGTATGTACTGTAACCACAGACTATGAATATGGGTGCAGCTCTCTTAAGCCGCACTGTTGGGTCTCACCCTGTGCGCAGCATGCCAACAGAAAAAACTCCAGTACACGCCCACCCACTATGTAGGCCCCACCCCGAGACTACATAAATAGCATACAGGTCTGTAGTTCTGCAACCAAATAGCTAACTTTTCTTCAACCATTTGGGAGCTAGTGAGGCCTAGTGTTTAAAGAGCTGCACCAATGTTCATGGAATCTGTGGTTACAGTACATAACCTACGTTCAATTTCATACGGATTTGCCCTTTAAGCTGCACTGTTGGGCAAGCAAAGCAGGATGTAGTCTATGCCTCACTGGATCCATCCAAACCTAAGAGCACAAACAAAAACTGTCTAAACACACATTCTGACTGACCCCCTCAGATGTGATTACGCATTGTTAATCCAAGCACCTGATGTGTACCATAAACAGACGCGCACCTCAGATTGAGAACTGAGTATTAAACTTACTCATGCCTCTTAGTATAAGAGGGAGATATGGAAATTTGTCTGTACAAGGAAAAAAAACTTCCCTTGTATGATGTCAGACAGGAAAAAACATGCGCTCAAAAAGAACGAGTAGCATTGTGAAGGAGAAATGAGTGAATATGGCTGTGACGGCACTCACAGGATTCTGAGAACAGTGTCAGGTTTCTGTCCATCAGCAGCTGCAGAAAAGATAATACACAACTTAAAGGACAGGAAATTGGATCCACATCTTTCTCCAAGCACCACTTCTGAAAAGCTGCCCACTTGGCTGCATAGCAGCCGTGGTGGAAGCTGTGCGTGCACCTTTTGATCATGTGAACCTCGTCCTGAGAGAAACCTAATCTCTCTAAATGTTCCTGTTCAGCGGCCAGGCCCAGAGACGCTGATCTATCACGAGTGGGCTCCTGATTGCTCCCCCACCTGTAAGAGAGCATCTTCTTGTCACGGCAGTTTTCTCGGTTCGCTCGTCAGCTGTTGGGAAAACCGGAAATCACGAATCTAACGGAACAAAGATGTGTGTGTGTGTCCAGGAGAGCAGCTCCCTAGACGCGTCCAGCAGTTAAGCTGAGCGAACACCCCCTTGGCGATTTATGTCAGCTGTAACAGTCCTGTTTGTGTGTACCATCATGTGATGACCCCGCAGCAATGGAGCAAAGTGGGCAAAGTGTCTGATCACTTTCCCCACAGTAAGCAGTTCCATTACGTTTATGTGGAGAGACGTGGGGTAGCCATCTCCCCCCCCCACCATCTGGGATAGACATCCCCCCATCCTGAGAGGGAAGCATCTGAACAAGGAAATGAATAATGTCCCTTTGGCCACGGGAACACCTTTCAACAGATCCTAGGTGTTTTCCCGGTGACTCAGGTCTACCCCTACTGACTAGGGTATGACCAGGTACCATGCAGTGCTTATGTGTGGGGTCAAGGCACAGGTGACTGAAAAATCTGCTGCCGTCTTTCATGTGGTACAACAATGTGAACTGCTGACATTGTTCTTGGCAGACACATGAATGTCAGGCCTTTCACCGACCTATGAATCCTGACATGCTGAGGCAGTAATGTCAGGGGATTCCCTCCCTTGCTGTGGCAGGAGGGTTGTCATGGTGACAGAGTTATAAGTCCACCCCCAGAAAGGTGAAGAACTGAGAGACTGCTGTGGTGGCTGACTGGGTTCTTTCTACCGTTGGGACATGGGAAGAGGGGGAATGAGGGGGTGAGGGGCGATGCAGCTGCTTCTGTGGAGCATCACCCAAGTCATGGCGTGAGCAGTACAGACAGCTTGTGTCACACATAATTCAAAATAGTTTCTGCAGCGTTACAGGGCTTGTCCTGCTCGGCTGGCAGGAGATTCAGCTTGTTTCTGTTGTTCGCTACAGCTGTCCAAGGCAAGCACTGATAGTTTCTCAGTGAGTCTGGACGTGTACTGTTGTTGGGGAAGGAGGGGGATGGCTGTCTTTCTATATCCCGAGCCGCTCTGGCTCCGAAAGAAAAAATATCCGGCAGGCTTGGCTCTAGAGGAGGAACAAGCGTTCCCATCTTCAGCGGTTCGAAGGCTGCAACATACAGTACATTTACATGCTAAAAATACAGGTCAGACTGAGTCTTGGTGGCTAATAGCGTGGTGGCCAACTATCCCGCCGAGTCTAGGCGGGAGCTATTGGCTCTAGCACCGCTAGGTCTAGCATTCGCCACTCCTAAAAAAAAAAAAAAAAACTTAAAAAAAAAAAAAAAACAAAAAAAAAAAAGGCAGACATGTTCCAGCGCTCCTTGGGGAAAGAAAAAAAAAACACCTGTTGG